>OY735218.1:9760958-10033458 GCA_963457665.1 Thysanoteuthis rhombus
TAATGAGCATACATATAACTCAAAATCATACTTGCAGAAGGAAAAATGTTGGCAATAACTCTATGTATCTATACGTAGACACTTTACGATAACGCGCATACACATGCATACAAAAATACAAATCCAGGCATTAAGATGTATACACTATCACAACCAACCCGCACAGAGAGACACAGACGGACATATATATATATATATATATATATATATATATATATATATATATATATATATATATATATATATATATATATATATATATATATATATAAGGGAGGTAACAGTTTATTTTTCCATTCATACTGAGATGATTTTTTTTTTCCTTTTGTCAGTTTTCAAACCTATGACATCATAAAGGCAAACCCTTTTGTTGGATTCGTTTGATGGTGAGCACAATCAATTGTCCAAGTAGTGAACACATCCAATTCATATATGATCGTGCTCTTTACACAATACACTTTTTCGTTTGGAACCTTTCGTTTGCTCAACATGTTGTCAATTATGGTTGGAACGTGGATTGTATTTTCATTCACAAATCGGGAGAAACGTATACACATTTGTCTCTTTTGTTTCCCTAAGCATAGTATTTGATGAATCTCTGTCTAGTGAGTAAAGGTCAGTTTCGTGTCTTTTATGCAAGTGAATACCAAGAAGCGAGGGTGTCTGCTCCGTTCAACTCATTTTTCTCTCATCATATAATGAACAGAAAGTCTAGCATTGCTCCAGCAGAAAATTAGCAATTTATCCTAGATATTGTCGCTGTTCATGCTTATTTTCAAAGCATATTTTAAATGATGAAACTCTATTGGTTGCCCTATGAATACTTCCATCATTGTTTTAGTTATGCAATGACTGTAAGCTCTGTGAATTATTGTAAGATGGGGAATGGCGATTGCCAATTATTCGAGTGGTATTGCTTGAAGTCTTCCAAGAACATAGAAAAATCTATTCTTGATCACAACTTGATGTCTGCATTTTTGTTTAGTTTTATATATTAAGACAATTGGGGTTCATATGGCTCTTGGCCAAAGCCTCGTACGTTGGCATCAGGCCTGAGTATTCTGTTTGAAGTTTATGGTGCCCGAAATGAAGTTTAATCAGTGAAAAACGCTGGCAATAGAGAGTAGAGAATCAAAGATTGGTGTTTTTTCTTGAGTTTTCGGGTCAGTGTGTGGAAAAATCTCAAAATATGCATTTTTTCCAGTAAGAAATGTATGTGTACACTCTTGAATTTAGTATAATGAATCAAGACTTGTTCAATAAACCTCAGGATGTATTCAGAAATTCTGAAATCTTTTGCATTCGCATTGATTTCCTTTGCGCCCAAGTAGTGATACACCTGTGTGCATGGGCGCCCATGCAATTCATATTGCCAGTATTTGGCAAAAGCAAAGAATGATAAATAAATAGACGAATAAAAACAAATGACAAGAGATACGATTAAAGCAAGCAGCAGTGCCCGAGCTCTCCTGCCAAATTCAATTGGGCAAAATAAAAAGAGGGGGGGGACCATAGTTCTGAAAAAATCATGAAATAATGAGTTTTGGATGTTTTTTTTGCTTGATTTTTTCTTGAATATTGAATAGACGGAAAGAAGAATGAATTTTTCCCACTTGAACTGGTCTGCTCCACGTTGAGTGGTAACTCCAATTCTCTGTATTGGAGCACATTAAACACTTTCCACTTCAACAAACACGTTTTAGACGGTTAAGCTATTTGAAATAGGAATCCCTCCATTGGAAAATAAAGTGAAAGAATAAAATGTGCACCAATTCTTATGGTAAATGTTGTCTTTGCAAAAAAAAAGCAATTATTCGCTTCAACGGTGTTAATCCATCGAGAAAACCAATTTTTTCGATAAAACTTAGAGAGTTTTTCAAACTTCACACACTGCCTCTGTCCAGTTGTTGTTTTACCTATAGGACATCCTGGTTCCATAGCATTCTTAATATTATAATAGCAATATCATTGATATGATGTGGTGATTTATCATTCAAATAACCGATTGATTATTTGTTTGAAAGAAAGGAAAAACAGAATAGTCAAAACGTAATGGATATATTTGAATGGAGGAGTGAGGTTTAGCATTAAGCAATAGTTGACAAACCAGTCTCCATTAATCCGTCGTTAGTATAAATAATTCATTTGAAAATTGATCGATGGATAGATGCAAACACAATCAGATAAGTAAATAAAAACCAATGGCTACAGCATTATGATACATCTTACTTGGGTGTATTACCAACTACATGCTTTGTGAATGACAGTTGATACAAATTTATATGAGACATTAAATACACCGAAAAGAAAATGTGTTATGGAACATAAAATGACCGCGAACACAGAGACAAATGCAATGCAGATTCATTCCTTCAAAAACATTCAAAGAAATGCAGACATGGTTGACCGATTGGTAACGTTGAATAATAATTCAGAAGGAAAAAATTACAAAATATTCGAACTTGATTGCCACTAAACAATTGATTATGAATCGAGCCATATTTAGTTACAATGCAAGGAAAGTAACAGTAAAAATCCTCAGTTAGCTCTTAATTTCAATCAATTCTGACTTGTCTCATGGCCCATGCATCCTCGCACTGTCATATGGATTTTATTCAAACTTCTAGTGATATTGTGTGGATAAAAGATGAATGAATGCTCAAATGCACGGATATCTCAAAATAAAATTAGGGAAGAGGTATTGGTTAAATAGCCTTGCTCTCAGGACTATTGAGATATCTTTCTACCTGAAGGTCGAGCCTGATATACCGAAAACTTGTTAACCTTGGTTGATTCTTTACTCAGTCTCTTCCTAGCATGTTTCATATAGATTTGTTGTTCTTGCTAGATGTGATGGTTTATTTTTTCAGCTCTTCGATAGTTGTGTCTCTGTCCTGAGCTTAACATTTGTTCACCTGATGTTTTCGAAATTTTTCGTCATTTCAAACTTTTTGAAAACAACTTTCAAGTAATGCCTGTAATTGCTGCAAACACAATGTGCACATGACTTGAGATAACACAAAGTAATATACAATAGAAAATGACATCAACCCAAGAAATGTAATTTTGATTTGGGTACTTGTCAATCACTTGAATTGAAAATTATCATCTTCCACGAATTCTTTTTTCTTGACGGGCCATTTTCTTGATGGCCAATTGGCTTCGCTTTTACTTACTCATTTTTTTTTCAATAGCATGGGCAATTTTTTATATCGTCAAGCTTTTCATTGTCATTTTTTTATCGGCAATTGGCCTTTTCCTAGTTTTTGATTGAGACTTTTTTGATTTGCAATCGTCAATTTTTATTGAATAGCAATGGACAAGTTTATTGATCGGCAATTTTCTAGCCTATTCTTACTCTGCATTTATCATGATATTTACTTGATAACAATTCTTTAATCGGCCATACGATTTTTGTAGTTTTTGATTGGTTCTTGTCCTTTGAATAATCAAAAGGTCTTCTCGAATGGCAATCAGAAATTGACCTGATTTGCAGTAAGCAATTAGCTTCTCTAATGCACAGTTTGCTATTGAAATTCAATTGAACATCTGGGTTTTCTCAAGGGGGCAGGAGGATGAATATAACGATAAAATGTATGAATGGAGAAGTATAAAAGAAAAGCAGGATTTCTTCTCTAGAAAAAGTATCTGTCCTTACTAAACATTTGCCCCTTCCCACAAACAAATACTCCTGATATAGAAATAGAGGAAAAAATATGATGAAATGAGGAAAAAAAGCAAAAAAAAACAACAAAACATATCATTTCATATCATCTAAACCATTAACGTAATTGGATAATTTATTGATATATATTTGCAATCAACGTCCGGCTGTAATAGAATTATCTTGAATATTAATTATTTTATCTTTTCTAAAATATTTCCATCTCATTCAATGAGCTCAGGAAGATGAAAAAGAATATGAACCACAAAAACAAATGTCGGATTGACGCCTTTCTCGTCCGTGAATCGTGAGATAGATGCAACGCTAATGATTTATTTCTGTTGTTCACATTCTTTCAAGTTCACAAAAGATTTCCTATTTTTCATGGAAGTATATCCAGACATCAGAAGAGATGAGCATCATGATTCATCTCAAATGATTGTGAATTTCAAAGACATAAATACTTTGACAAAGTCCTGACGCATCACCATTTGCAAACGTAAACGCGTGAAAGTTCGTTGTTATTGCTTCAAACATTATATAGAAAGAGTTTTGAAAGAGCCTACAGTTCTCAGGGTTCCATAGCCTGCTTTTTATCGTGTTTAATCATTGAACAAAGAAAAAGGATGTCAAGTTTGGGCACCGTGGGTATTTACATTTTCCGACCCTCATTAATCAAATAAGGATTTGAAATAATGGAGATATCTCTGTCATGGGAGAGGCGCTCAGAACGTGTCGGATTGAGTTTTTAACTCAGAACTCGAAAAACTTGATCCCTTAAAAAGCAAACGACTACTATTCAATAATTTCTAATGCCTAATTTGTATTGAGAAAAATATTTGAGAAATATGTCGAATCATACATTTTGCCGCGTTATGTTTTTCAAATATCGTGGGATCCACATTGTGATCTTTGGCGGCCATCTGTTTTCTAACATCTTTTCGATATGAAAATTGCTATTTGATTTTTCTTATGGATTCTATGATATCCCTGACTCCTGTATTTTCTCCGATATCTTGTGTTATTTTGCGATCTATCCATGTGATATTGAGCATGATTCTTTCCTGCATACGTCGCATGGTTCTTGGTTGAAACACAATTATTTTTTATTATATTCCATGTCCAGCTCAAAAGGTATTTATCGGGAAGTTATAAATTCCCAGTTCATTCACACAGTCATGGCTACATTTGGAAAAAAGAAAGTTTGATTTCTACTCGGTCAAAAAGACAGCAATGAAGATCCTACGGAATGTATTCCAGAAAATTGACTGCATAGGCAAAAATTAACCCCTAAAAAAGTAATATTCGAATCGATGATCATTCCATCGTTTTTCTCTTTGAAACTTTCCAAACATCATCATCATTAATCTTTCAACATCCATTGTTGGACATAGACCTTCCCCAGGATTCGCTTCTTCCCTTATCTTTAGCGTCGCAGAGCCAGTACTTTCTGATTTTTTAACAATTATTTTTTCAGCCATCTTTCTAGATTGAATATCACTCTCATGTTGAGTCTATCGTTTGATTGTTGACTACGTTGCATTGATGTATGCTATTGACATACAGAATAGATTTTATGTTTTAAGACGTGTGTCCAAAAAGTATCCAATCAGTTAAAAAAGACTTCAATGTACATGTGTGAACAAAAATACACCCCATTAGTTTTACTGGACAGTAAGTTGTTTAAACAATAGAAATGGATACGTTAAGTTTGCAGACTTATTGTCCAGGATTAGGATTACGCTTTGGGCTTTTGTTTCCGAAATGTATAGTAACAAACAAACAAAACCAGCATTTTTTTCAGTGAGAAAAATGTAACAATCTTTTTTCCCTTCTTACTTCAAGATCATTTTTATTTCCTATTTCCCGATAAAGACTAGCAAAAAGAAAACTGGTGAAATTACTGCGCTCAAAAAGTAATTTTCAAAAAAAATATGGAAAGTAATCCAAATATTTCATGTAAGTATATTCTCAAACACTAAGGAAGAATTTTGAAAGAATTGTGATGTTTTTTCATCTAGAATCGGTCATTTGAATGAGAATTTGAAATCTTCATTCAAAAATATTCCGACTTGCTAACCTTCCTTGAATTCCCTTTCGTTAAATAATGTAAGCTGAGGAAATATTTTGCATAGAAAACCTTGAAATAGATTAGTCCAGTGTGTGTGTGTATACATACATACATATATATATATATATATATATATATATATATATATATATATATATATATATATATATATATATATATATATATATATATATATATATATATATATGGAAAGACAGACAGACAGAGAGAAATAGGGAGAGACAGAAAAAGACAGAGCCATTGTCAAATGATCCTTTTAAAATCAAGGTTGATGATTAGGATTTATACGTACGAATAATCTTATATCTTCCAATAACTGACAACAAATAAATTTATACTAACAAGATCAACAGGAAGTTAAAAGAAAGTGAACAAATAAGAGAATCTTATGAAAATTGATTCATATTATGTATCATGCATTGGATGCAAGGATTACAAGACTGGTGATTTCTTGGTAGCTAGTTTCAAGATGAACGAATATAAAAACTGACAAATGGAACAAAAAGGAATTTTTTGCACCTTCGAAAAATACAAAACCATCAAAAACAAATGGAAAATGGTTGTATTGATATGTTAAATGATTTCTTCCAAAAACTATGATCAAGTATGAAAATGCTTCACAGATAAAACTCCATGGTTTGTTATTGGACTCCAGGATATAAATCAAATTTCTTGATGCAATGAAGTAAGCAAATGACTTATAAAGACAGGTACGGGTATTTATCAGATGAATGAAGAAAATGCAAGGCTGATAGAAATCCCATGGTTGATTTTTTCAGTCTTTTTAGGAATCATTTGAGATTTTATACGAATGATTCGAACAAAAAATAACTCATGATTTTCTTTCTTCGAACTGCATAAAATATACAACACAGCAATACCCTAAAAACTATACTATTTTGGGAAAGATCGGTTTTTATAAAATTATTTCCCCGATCTTAACATGCAGAACTTCAGGTATTGGCAATAATATTTGCTGACTACATTTTCAGACTTCATTTCATTTCGATGGAGACATGTGGGCCAGTTGACAGTGTTTTTTGCTATTTGGCAAAATTAATAAATACTCTTTGAATGTGTTACGGTTGATTTAAATGCAAATTCCATTAATCAGAGGAACGCCATTCTGATTTCTTCCTGGTATTTCGTAAAGTCTTCATTCAACATGCCAAACTGGAAGTCAAAGATCTGTGAAATATTTCTTTAAAAAAGATAACCAATGAGTACATTGCTTGGGACGTTGTCAACTCAATCTTGGTATTGAATATTCTCTGTATAATAACAAACTGATGTGATCAACCAAGAACCGCTTGGTTAAATGCATGAATAGGAAAAGAGAATATGTTGAAAAAACAAAATGTTATACTTGTATAATGTTCTAAAAATTGGGTTGTCTAACCGTTTTTTTATGTTTGCTTAGGGAATTGTGTTTGTTTTAGATGATTGTTTTTTTCATTATGTCTCTGTAGTGTACTCTCCAGTCCCCATGGGTTGTCTGATTGGTCCTAAAAGATTTAGTGTAATCGACACAGATTCAAAAAACAAGTTACCCAAAGAAAACAGCAAGGATCACATTTGATTCTACTTTTGAATAGTGATGGAAACCTTTATGTTTGCAAAGTTTCCACGATTTACAATCGAAAGTTGGGTTACTTCCCCTTTCTCTTTTCTCATTCTCTCTTTCGAGCATGTTTCAGGTCTTAATTAAAACAATAGTTCAACAAATGAATGTCATCTTACAAAGAGCTTCCATTTCATTCTTGTATTCATATTTTGAAAAATCAAAACTTTTCAATTCATCTGTTTCAATATATTTCTCCAAAGGAATTTGAAAAGCATTTCTGGAAGGTATATTTCTGAAACAATGGGATGATTAAAAAAAAAGATGATTGATATTAAATCTAGTTATTCCTTGTGATGTTGCAGTAATCTTTAAAATTGTTCCGGTTCTAGAGAACAGGTCTACTTCCTTTGATTCTGACGATCAATCTGAGGTGATTTTTGTTGCCCTGGAAGGGCAACATTTTTAAAAAATGAAATTAACGCAACATAATGTATTATTTCTTTTTTTACATTTGGAGACGATTGTGCTAACCAATGAAAATAATTGATATCATCTGAAAAATGAATTTTCCAGGTTGTTAAAAACTCCCTATGAAAATTATCGTTTCGAGATATCCAGTTTTCCTTAGTTTTCCGAAGTTAACGATTCGTCCAAATTTGCCAGCTGATTTTCTAAAAGCTTCTCTTGCAGTGAATTATCAAAATCAGGCTTCTGGCGTCCGTCCACGATCATAAACCTTTCCAAAGGTCAATGGTCATCACAGAGCAAGTATTTATTGAATTCATCTAACTTGTCTCGCTGTCTCACTTTCAGTCAGTTGCAATGTCGCATATGATATCTGAAAATTCAATTTGTGAGTCAGGGGTTCGCTGACATTCTAGCAATTCGTCCAACCCACCTCCATTAATATTTCTTAGTTGCTTTCATGATACTTCAAACTCTAGTATTTTATCTGATATTCTGTGCTGTCCTTCTTTTATTTTCTATGTGATGTTCAGAACGATTCTCTCATATGCACATTAAGTGGTTCTAAGTTAAAGGGTCAGCATTTCGGTCAGAATATATGTTTCAGCTCCATTGGTGACTATCAGGGGGATTCATTGGTTGTTTACCCTTCATTTTAGCACTAGTGAGATTTTTGTGTTTTTATTCAGTTAGTACCATTTTACTGGCTGAGACTCCACTGTCTGGGCTCCTCAAATGACAAGCTTCTCTGTTCCAGCTCTTGGTTTGCAATTTTTAAATTGACAAAGAAGGTATTCAAAACAGAGTGCCTCACTTTACCCAAGCATTATTTCAAGTTTAGCAGCGAAGAAGCCAACGTCCGATTCGTCAGAAGTAACCAACTTATTTTTATCGGTAGCATGGCCAAAGATTGTAGGGAAAAAAGTTTGGGAAGCTGAATGGAACGCTCTTTCCACCCAGATTAGCTGATTAAGAAGGAAACCAGAGATGGAATTACGGTTATACCAGCTAGCACATAGATCTCAAACAACTATAATTCAGAACCTCAATTATCTTGCAAATGGTTCTCACTTGGCTGTCATTCAAAAATTTACAACAGGAATGAAAGACTGCTTTTTTTTGAAGAGAGAGGACTGGACTGCATGTGCCAACAATTTCTTCCCTTGTACACATAATTGTTCGTGACCCAATACAGTACTAAAAGTAATCAATTCAATGCATTTCCAATCCTCCTAAAGGGAATTTCAGAGATTATCTACGTGTACCATCAATAAATATTGCAAATTGCAGATGTTGAAAAAGTCCTTGCTTCATTGTGTTTTTATTTTTGGATGGACACCCTTGATTCTAGAGGCGTGTGGAGGGATGCTATATTTGGATTTTTTGGGTTTTTTTTTTCAAACCAATTGGCTCAAAACATTTCTCGAGATCAGACCTGTAACCAGAACAGATTTCATGAATTCATATCAAGTAGTTTTTGATGAAAGCAAGTACATAGATATTATGACGAGAAACATGTCACAAGAACGACGGTTACTTCAATATTTGGAAAGCCAATACCCTCGTTTGGGATTCAGGAGAAAAACTCCTGAAGTTTTGTATAGTCTCTGTCGGTTAAGAGCTAGTTTGTAAGCACATACAAAACCAACATATTTCCAGATGGGTAATCATAATGTTTTAGTTAATTTCTCAGACGGAAAAGTATTAACAATTTTGAAAACTGGTTAGCTTCAATCTCACCACGGGAGAGAACCAGAGAAAAAAGGCCAGAAGACTTGGCATTTGTATTCAGGAAACAATACCACTCCTCAATCCAATGTCTACCAGCCCACTATGTAACAGGCAAAAAAACTTATTATTTTTATTCAAATTTTAATTTATTTTCTCCACTCCAACTTTAAAATAGTAAATTATATTTTTTTGATGATCATTGAAAAGTTTTTTTCAGTATTTTCCTTCAAGATCGACGAAATCTGCTGAGGATGTGGTTTTCACTCAATAGAGCTTCTTCAATATAAGTCTTTGGCTTTTTCCAGACCCTCTTGGACGTTCACTAGTCATTCACTGTATCTTTAAATAGATATATTCAATTACCCAAGCCTTTAACATCCTTGCTGGAATTACAAATTACACACACCAAAAAAATCAAACAAGCAAAAAAATTGCACGGAGTATATGTGACTTGAAAATTCATCTTCGCATCGGTCTTGAATACAAAAGATCCTATATCCTATTATCCTGCTATAGCTGTGATGAACATTTGTTTTTCATACTGGACTCAACATTCAGTTTGTATTTTTGGTCGTATGATATGTTTTGGTTCTTTATCTTCTCAACCTTCTCACTGTAATTTTCAGCCCATTATCTCAATATATATGGAAATTTATCGAATTATATAAGTAATTAGTAACTTGATTATTGACAATAGAATGAACATTTAGAAAATTGAATATTCTATCATCGGTGCATATGATTTCCTTATGAGGCTCTGAAATAACCAGATAGAAATTCAATTGAAACCGTATAAGGCATTGTTTTCCTTTGCAGTCGTCAATAAAGCTTTGAATATTAGCTTTATGTCCAAGCTGCATGAAGAAAAAATCTTACTTTTGAAAATATCATCTGAAAATCAACTCTTTCGAAATGTTCACCCGATATAAATACAAAATATAGTTGCAATCTTATCCCAATTTCCTCAAATCTTGCTTTCAGTGTCATTGGTGTGGTCACAAGTGCATCTCATATTCCTGTTACTATCTTGAATTTTATATTTTTCTTCTCTCTTGCCAGGTCGTAGTATTTTTCTTTCGTAGTTTCTTTTTTTTCCCTCTATTCTTCTGTAGTCTGTAAGCATGGCCACATCAGTTGAATGTCCATGTCACAGAGTGATTTGTGGTTTCCATTTACAATGACTGTCATGATTTGTGTATGTACCGCTCTCCTGCAAGTTGAATCGCATCTGTTTTCTCAGTTTCCAGTATGTCATCGTTGCTGCCCTATCGGGTCTGTTTCTCACTGTTTTCGGGTGAGTTGACTCCTCTCAATGGTTGTGTGGTTCAGAGACTGGTTAATCAAACTACACATAACTAAACTGATTTCTTTTTTGGGGGGGATAGGGCTGTGATGAATGCTCCAGCCCTGCTTCAACATTTTCTATAGATTGTTTCACTTGGTTTTGGTACCAGCTGCATTTAATTCAAGTTCAAACTGGCTGTTTGCAAATGCAGGTCTTGTCACCAACGATACAGCCCCTCCCTGAAAGTCTTCAAGCAACACCTTTGGACATGTTTTAGGGAGCCTGTTTTCCTGCACAGTGGGTAAGTTGTTACGTCAGATAGATCCGACGTAATAGGTTAGACGGAGTGGGGAAGGTATCAAGTACAAACTCTACTGAAAATTTCGGTTTGGTTCTGCCTCCCCTGGATCTTAAAGGGTTGTTTTCAGACTGAATGTTGAACCCCGGTTTGCCTATTCAACCCATTTTGATGTAGCAGACCTCTCTGATTCCTGCATGTATTTTACCCTAGTTCATCTTTCTATGCATCTTTCCTTTGGCCTTATTAAAGCAAGGTTTTGCATTGCCTCTAAACGATACTCGATATGTTGCTACGATACCCGGCAGGTTTTGTTGCTGCAACCTTGCCTCAGCCCAACTAAGTACCTTTTAAGTACACGAATTCCTTACTATTATAATTTATACTATCCAGACAGTTGAAAAGCTGGCGGACCCGGATAATGTGATGCTTTGCAGAAAAACCTTCAAGAGACTCGAAGAATAAATCATTCAACATTCCCCATGTTTCAAACTTACATGGGAAAGACTTACATACAACAATGAACTTTAAATTACTGATAAATTGATGAACATTATTTTTTGAGACCTTTTCTTTGACCACCAAACTTCCTTGAACATAACATAATCCTCTCAATTCAAGGATTCCAGATCAAAATAGGTTATATAAAGTAAATTGAGTAAATTTAGGTAATAAAAATATTTCTATTTAAAGATACGTAATCGAAATAATTGATTTTTGACTATAAAATGCTTAATTGAAGATATCTTATATTTGTGGTTATCATCATTGTAAAAAAAATCGCCAAACCGGGTTTGAATTAAGGGTTTGGCTTCTAGAATTCAGTCATCAATATTGATCTCAAACTGGGGGAAAAAGTATGAATTCACAGCTCCTTCAATTTATTTGTTAAAAAGTTAAAAGTGGTAAAAAGATAGAAAGTGTCTTGTTACTGGTACATCAGAGATGTTTGACGGAAAACTGAGGGGTACTCAAAACATAATCCATCAATTCCATATCAAATATGGCTGTAACAGCAACTGTTGCTACTCCTTGGTCTACCCTATCTGTGTTGATTTAAGTTTTTTGATAGATACCTGCCCAACATCATCATCATCATCATCATCATCATCATCATCATCATCATCATCATCATCATTAGCAGCTGCTGCAGCAGCAACTTTCCAACATCTGTTGTTGGACATAAACATTCTCCAAGATTCTACAGGGTTTTCCATCTTGGGCGTCACTAGTGTATACTATCAGAACCTTTTCAGTTCGTTATGTTCTCTTATTTTACGCCAGTCAACCTGTTGAATATGTTCTCCAATGTTTGTCCAACATTCTCACGATTTGACTGCTCCATTGCACTTTTGATTTTTTTAATTGTATAGACAAGGTGCTGTCTATATCATGGCAAATTATTTTGAGGAATACCTAAAATTTCCAGAGAGACACGGGAAAATGTAAGTAACTTATAGATAGAAACATCGTTCAATCAAATTCCCCCTTTTTCTTGCTAGCATTTGGTGCATTTGCATGATGCATTTTGACTCCAAATGCATCAATGTGTATTGATGTTTGAGTGTGTACGTTTGTGAGTATATCCATTATCCATAGTTTTAACAAATCCCTTCAAATTCATGAGCCCCAATCACAAAATTACGAACAGAATTGATTGAATCTCAGCAGACATAAGTGACACGGCAAAAGATTTGATGAGCACGTAATGAAAAGGTATAATATTTGATTGAGAGAACGTAAGAAAATATCCAGCACCGGATTTCAACCATTTATTTCATAAGCCCCCTTAGTCTTTTGAGCTCGAATGGGAAAATAGATGTGAGTTCTGCATCGAGCCAGAACAAAATATGAATGAGCCCATCAACTAAAATAACAACCACTCCAAAAGATACCTACAATATGTTCAAGCCAAAAAGCAAACAAACGATCAATAAGGTCTCAGAATAAACCAAAAATGAAAAAAAAAAAACCCAGAAATCTTAAGAAAACTTTTAAGCAATGGAATTAGACAGAAATATCCCCCCCCAAAAAAACAAAAAAAACAAATGGAAGATAAAAGAAAATTTCAAATAGTATTAGCAAAAACATTTACGAACAGAACTGAGTTCAAGGAGAACACAAATAACCAGTGTGCTGATAGAAAAAAGTCCAGACAATTGAAGGGCCCAATCAGGGTATGCACCTAAAAGTTTTACAGAATTTTACTCCCCAAAAGCAAAAAATACAAAATGGATGAACAAGTAATAAGCAATCAGTCGACAGATTTCCCGGTATGCCATGTAAAGCAAAAATATTGAGGACAAAGAAACAACAATCAGAATTGTACAGCGAGAAGGAATGAGTTAGTACATCTACATGAGATAACAAAATACCGTATTATTGCAGGTAATATCCATCGGGACGCTCAAATGGCAATGGGCTGGCTATACTGCAAGTAGGTCTGACAACCAGCGAGCATTATGACTTACAACATGGAGCCCAAAGTTTACATGTGATACTGAACCCAGCAAAATATGAGATCTCAACAAGATGAGTGACTAACTAGGCAGGTTCAGAAACTTTTGACTCCGTGACGCCAAATTTGTGATGGTAAGTGAATTTTCCTGAAAGATTATGTCCAACAATAGACACTAAATGGCTTTTGTTGGTGATATGCGAGTATGTTTGTCGGGTTTGTGCGTGCATTCGTAAAGACAAATGTTTACATATGTCGAACCCTGTGGAATGTGATAGAGAGAGAAAAGTTGAATGATGAGTGGGTGTGATTTATCTAAAATCTGATGATAGTATAGACAGGGATGTTTTTTGCTCATATCTCTCTCAGTGGGAAGGGGGGATGGATGTGCAATAGTCAGAAGCTTGTCCTGTGCTTGTTCTACACGCTTTGTAATATTCCATCTCGAACAAAAGGGAACTGACTTTGAGAAGGTAATGTTATTCAAGAACAGAAGAGCAAATTAGTTGGCCCTCGGACACAGCAAAAGAGGGATCTGTGGTACTAACCGGTAAGCTGACTGATCGCTATAATGTGGGTTGAGGAGACGAGAAGAAAACCAGTGGGAATCCGAGAGGTGGGAAGTGATGTTTGAGAAGAGCCATGTGTGATAGTAGCAGATAATTATTTAGGACTTTATGCCTGGTTCAGATGTGAATGATCGGCACAAGATGGGTTGATGCACATGCACAAGTACAGCTGATAATCGTACAATATTTTGAGTTCGAATTTTGTCCGAAGTTTTGATATGAAAGTAATGAAATACCTTTATTCATTTTGATCGATCTTCCGGATCTAACTTAGTGTCCTTGGCTATCAACAATGCAATCATCCACTCAGCAATGTGCTTGGCTCATGTGAAATTCTATATTCATGTACATAATTGGAAGATTATGCATATTATATCGAAATAGTTATACAATGCGTCTCTGTACCACTTGATAATCAGCTGGATTAATACATTGTAGTCAATGAATTAACAAATTTGCACTAACAAATGACCTATAACAAAACCAAGTGATTTGCAACAACTGTGTAGAATCTTCTTTTAGGCTAAGATCCAAACAATGACCCTTTCTCCCAGGAGATATCTAGTATATCCTCCTCATAGTGTATTACTTCTCATTTATTCACTTGAAAATCTGCAATCGCCAGTTAAAATTTAGTTTTCACATTAATAGTGTTTCAGGCCCAAGTAGTTTTGTGTAAACATTACGTGAGTATGTGTGATTCATTTGAGAATTCAAATTGTAATTATGAACATTCAGGTATTTTAATTTACTCCAAAGGAAAATCCAAATATTGATTAAGTGTGCAAGAGTGTATTTTCTTTCTCCTGCAATACTCTGTTACATTGATACGTGGAAAATAAATCCGAAAAAAAAAATGACACTTGATACAAGGAAATGAGAATAGAAAATGACGATGATATCGAGAAATATAATTTGTTTGTTTCTTTTGTCATACACTTGTACGCACACATTTACTTACATTTACTCGTATATATATATATATATATATATATATATATATATATATATATATATATATATATATATATATATATATATATATATATATATATATATATATATATGTATATGTATACATATATATATGTATACATATATATATATATGTAAATATATATATGTAAATATATATATATATATATATATATATATATATATATATATATATATATATATATATATATATATATATATATATATATATATATATATATATATACACACACACACACACACACACACACAAGAAGGACAACAAAAGTAAGCCAGGTCTCTATTTGCTTCGAGCACAATAGTCATATGCTACCTTATTGTTACCGTGGAAGATTTGATTTGAGTTTAGCCAATAATTATAAAGTTTTTAAAATGAATTATAGAATTGCCCCCCCCCCCTCTGTTAGGAATTTTTTTCAACTCATTATTCCTGTTTGCTTCTCGTATTCTGTTTTATCTCCCTTCATTCTATATCCCTTTGATTCCATACTTCCATACTGCAAACGATCTTCTTTTATTTTCCTGATTTTATAGTTTTTATGTAACAATTTCATTGATATGAATCCCCACTGAATACTAATTCATCTTACATCTATAAGGCAATTGGTAATCAATTCGATCCAGTGCATATCTGGAAGGTCCGACAAAAATGATCTCAAAAAACATTAAAACTGTTGAAGCATGTACCATGCTTAGGGAAATCATTCCATGCATTTGGTTGATTTTTAATCGATTAAACGCTGTCATGTGATGACATCCTGGATCATAACGGTAGAAAATTCAGATAAACTCTTTTAAAACTTCAACAAAATTGATGCAAATAGGTCTCAACCTATTACTGAACTTTGCTGATGGGGTATTAAGTGTTGTATTATTTTCTTTTGTCTTTCAGGTTTTCCCAGTGAATAAATGAACAGAGAATTGATTCAATTTGAACCAGTCATTTAGATGATTATCGACTCCCAAATGAGGATGAATTGTCTTGTAGAAAATGCTAGTTTTCTTAATGGTAATAAACTGTTTTCTGAGATCAATAAAATCCTGCTGTCATCATCATCATCATCATCACCACCACCACCACCACCACCACCATCATCATCATCATCATCATCATCATCATCATCATCATCACCACCACCACCACCACCACCACTATCATCATCATCATCATCATTATCATCATCATCATCATCATCATCATCATCATCATCATCATCATCATCAGGAAATATAAATATTTGGATAAAAAGGCTTTTTTCCTTACTGTGTCGAATATGATTGAACTTAACTTCATCTGACACCTTGAAACTGTTCTATATCACCTATTTATTTCATTCTAGTCTTTTTCGACCGCGATTGCACCCGAGCAACAATCTCCAAACATTGAAAATAATACTTTTAAAAACTATGCTATATATTTATAGTTTTCTTTCTGGATATATTTGACAGCACTGGCTTCTTTTTTGGAAAAGTGCAACAATCTGACAGCTCGACAGGATGGGAATTTAGTTTAAAAAATCAAATTGTTTAGATTCTACAAAAACCAAATTAGTGTTGAAATTCGACCCGAAACTAAAACCCTGAATCGTGATTCCGATGCTATTTGAACTTTTTTCTTTATGATTTTTTTTTCTAATTAAGGGCGTCAATTTTTGGTGGAGTGAAAAAAGTGAAAAGTATCCAATAATCAACTTGAAAACATGTTTTTCATTATATTTTCACCACTCAAAAAGTATTCATGGAACGTTCCATAAACCTAGAACGTATTTTGCATCCCATTGTGTAGTGTCAGAGGGACATCGAGATTTCCCTTGCCATATTTTCCATAACATAGCCCAACGGTACTAATTTGTCAATGCACTTGTCGTGCAAGTAAAATCATTTATTTGTGATGTTCAACGCTTCAAAGTGCTGATACTATATCTAATTCACTCTCGAAGCTTAACTTTGAGTATTTTGTAACCTGCAATGTTATAAAAATGATTTTCTTTTCCAAGGATAATTCGTTGAATCTTTTTCTCATACAATGAATACAAGACAGGAATCTGTCCATGATCAAAGAGGTTGTTTTTATTCATTTGGTAATCTGTGAGTCAATTACATGTTTAATTGTCAACTATATTATTCCATCACTTTCAAACTCCAGTTACAATCATAAACAGAAGTCGAAGAAAAACAAAAAAAAACTCTGAAATATCCTGACACTTATGCCTGAACAACGGAAAACTTAATTAGCACACTTTATATTGAAGTCGAATGACCACTTTGCGTAGGGGCATGGTACATTTAAAGGTGATTTTGTCCTGAAATGATGAATAATTTCTCCCTATTCGACTTGGCGCCCAAGAACCTGCAGAAATCACATAAGGAAGGCATAATGGAAGTTAAGTGTGGCTGATTCAATGTAATTATTGCAGATGGATTTTCTTTTCGAGATCTGAGAGCGATGAAAACACACCATAAAAATTGAAAGCATCAAATAGAAAAATGGCTTATCTGCTGCTTTCAATGAAGTGTATCAAACAGCAACATCGATGGACAGTGTTTGAGGTTAGGTAGAAGGATTTCAGATGCTGATTTTGTAGGAAGGCAGGGTATCTTAAAAACTGTTACATTGTTCTGCTTGATATCAGAATGTAATATATGCCAGATTCGATGGCCTTTCTAAATTATGGTCAGAACCATTTAAGCCAAGAAGTTCTACTTAAAAATACAATGTGGAAAGGAATTAAAAAAGTTGGTTGAAAGAGAGGAGAGAAACGTCATGTGGGTGCTAGTGAAGAGAAAAGCAAGAGTTATTTGGAAAAAAAAAGCACACACACACACACACACACACGCATGCACACACACACACACATATATATATTTATATATATATATATATATATATATATATATATATATATATATATATATATATATATATATATATGTTCATATATGTTCATATATATATATATATATATATATATATATATATATATATATATATATAGTATGTTCATATATGTTCATATATATTGATATATAACTTTAGGATTTGCTTCACGTATACGATTATGTTCTGCCCTTTTAGGGCCCCAGAATGTAATTGCAAAGCGTAAACGCATTTCTCTCGATCTAAGAAAGGAGAACTAAATCTTCTGAGTTTCCATATTTTCTGAAAATTTTCCGATCCATTTGATAATCATGGAATGGCTTTTCATGATCAATTATTTTTGTTTCAAATTTATCCAATATTATGGATAATTTCGTGTCACCAATCAATCTATTTTCTTATTGTTTTTCCTTCTTCTTTTTTTCCTTTTTTTTTAACCCAGTGTCTCTATCCCCCATTTTTCCCCTCTTTTTGAATCATCTGAAACCCAACCATATCCATATTTCTTGATGATATGTCTTTTTTTTTCATTCTGTATTCCTCTAAAATTTTTTTCTTTTCATTAATTTGCAATTTGCCATTTTGGTGCTGTATTTTCATTCATTTTTGTATTCCCTAGCTTTCTCTCTCTGATCTCTTTTTGTTTTTCTCTCTATTTTCAGTACTTAATTTTTATATGATTTTCACCAATTTTCTCACTCGTTTTTTTTCCTTTTTCTTCTCTTTCGTCCCCCTTTGTCTCTGTCTCTCTTTCTCTCTCTCTCCCCCCCTCTCTCTCTGTCTCTGTCTGTCTCTGTCTCTCTCCATCTCTGTATGAACGATTTATATCAATCCATTTACCCAGTCCATCATTATTCGTAATGTACCTGAATTGATGAATCATAAGATAATTATATTCTCCAATCTCCAGGTTGTCGTTGTCAATGATAAAAAGTCTCTTATCTAACTGCTAAATGATCTTGTTTGGCATTTTGACAAGTCAAATTCATCTTTATCAATATCGATGATTGAATTTTGATATAATTTTAGGAAATATAATTTCACCACCATGGTTCACTACTCCGATGATGCATTTATTCGAGACTAAAGTGCCGATAATGCTTGCCTTTTATTTCCAACGTGTATCCTGTCATACGCAGAGAAGATACATGTCAAGCTTACAATAGTTTGGCACATGGGAGCAGAAAACAAGCACCTAGTAAAAATCAAACTAATGAGGGGCTAGGATATGTAGGTTGTTAAACAGAACAGAAACCTCTCACATAAATTAATGGTGGTTATTGACTGTTTTACGCCATTTCAGCTCTCAGGATACTTTTTATGAATTCTTCCAGGTAAAAAAGAAAACTGTAACATCAAAACTTCAATTAACTATAATGGTGTCATAGCTAAAACCAAAAGCAGATACCAAACATTTCCTTCCTCTATCACCGTATATCAGTCCATATTTACCCATATTCTTTCAGTAAACCTGTGCATATAATTAACCGAGGGAACCTTTGAAAGCACAAGAAATGCATTTTAGTTAACATCTTCTCCAAATGATTTCTAATAATGTGTTATTGATGAGCTTTGATTTTCGTTCATGAAGATGAAGATCGTTAGTGGAAATGAGACTCAAAACTAACATTATAGCAAGATTCAGCGGCTTATAAGACATTAAGTGAATTATTTCAATTCTTTTTGTCACAACAGTTATTAAATTGGTCCCTTCTCAATTTATTAGCTAATAATAAATGAGCTAAAAATACCATTCAGCATATTATCACAAGTCTAATTGCACTTCATCTTTTACTGTTAAACATAAACTGAACATCGTATTATTGAAATGAATTGAAATAAATTATTAATTAATTCATAAATTAAGACAATCATTGCCAGCAGAATACAATCATTATACATAACATAACGATATAAAGCTTACAAATGCTGTTATGAAGTGATATTGAATTGTAAGTGATACTCGTGGATATTTAAAAAATAACTCATGGAATTGATGGTAACGTAGTGTTATATAAATATCGAAAAAAAAGGGAGAGGATGCCGTTGAAGACAGGGTCATCACCCTACAGCAAGCTAACCTCTTTGCTTCATTCCATTTTGGCGAGAGTTTTATAAGCATGATGTACTTTCAGATATCGGGAGTAACAGGGATTGGAATGAATATTGTCATAGATTATAAATAATATTTCTATAAAAAAACATGCAACTTATCATCACATCTAGCATGATTTTGGTGTTAATAAAAAAACTGACAATTCAAGGGAGTATATCATCAAGAATCTTAAGATCTCCGTAATTTCTAACGTCAATTATCGTGAGCGCTCCAAACCCTTTCGATATTCTACTTAAAAATCAGCTAAAACAGGAAATAATCATTTGGAAACACTCAGCTAATGAAACTGAATTCTTCCCAGCCGTTCAATAATTTATCTAATGAAAATTCTGAAAATATTCACGCCTATTCTTTCCAATGGGAAACGATCGCTTATCAGTGCTATGTATATCGAGTAGGAGAGAGACAAAAATGATTTATTCTGATTTTGTCATATTCATACTTGTGTACGCATGTTTTTCTTTTCTTGTTATCCGTCTGGGAGTATTAGTTGGTTATATGTAATAAACAACATAATTCAACATAAGAGCGATTGCTGTCAGAAGGATTCACTTGTTACCAACCACAATGTTTAATGTATGATTTTTGTATATTCAATGTATAAACAGATGATAGATATATAAATGGTAGATGTTCTTTTTTTCAGCAAAAGGGAACATCTTTTCTACGGAGCACAAACATGCATATTTTTCCTTATTTCTTTCATCGATTTTCTGTCCGTAGTTGGCCTTTGAAAACTAGGGTCAAAAATATCAATAAGAAAAAATAAAGTACTTGTCTGGTGGGGGAAATAATTTTTTTTTTGCACCATTATATCTGCCTTGCATTCTATCCAAAAAATAGATATCAAGGTCAGAAGTCACATCCAATTTGAAAACAACTATTGCTTTTTTTCGTTTGCTTGCTTTGTTAAATGGAAGAATGTCAGATGCAGAATTCCTCACATTCAAATAAATATGTAAATATCATTGACATGAAAAGACATTTTAGCAATTGAACAAATAAAACATGAGAACATTCATCTACAATTCGGATATATCTGTTCGCTTACTCTGTGATATGAAAAGGATCAATATAAATATTCCAGATATACCTATACACGTGTGTAAAAATATTTTTTCGAAAAAAAATGAAGCCTCAGAGTATTCAACTTGGGCTCTACGATTTGTGTTTTATTATATAATAGCAGATCAAATTCAAGGTTCCTCAAATGTAAATGAATATGCACATAAGATGCACAAAATTATTTTCTCAAAGAGAATTAACCATAATAAGATTCAGCTGAGAACATTATCCGATCATAATAATATCTCACATCAAGTCACAACTTTTTCCATGACGGCCTAAAGATTGAATTCATTTGATGTATTTCTCTTCCCATTAATTATAGATCTTTCATTATTTTTCACCTCGTCAAGTCTGTCTTCTTCATTGGCAATATCAATGTCTGATGATGAAATCATTAACTTCTGAAGATAATTGTGTATGACTTGTCCAAACAGAAACATTTTATTAAGAGACACAAAGGATATCAGGTTCAAAACGTAAGCAGGGTACATACAATACGTTGGATCTGACTTAAGCCTCAGATAATAGTTCATAACCAATGAGCGCCATCTGTATTTGGCGATTCTGATGTTCACACACACAAATGCAAACACATACACACATAAATGAATAATTATCGAATATAAAACACGCATTCAATGCATTATTTTACTGATCTTAATTCATAACATACCTAATCAGCTATCAGAGTATATTTTCAATCGTTGTCATCCTCACACTATGCCGTAGATTCTAAGTTCATGACACACATTTTTGATTATTTTAGCTAAGGTATTTTCATTAAAATTTACCAAATGAAGTATATTGAGCAATTCAAATGTGGAGTTTATGACTTATTTAGTGCATAAGTATGGTAATTTGGTATGACACAATGCGTTCGATAATGTATTCATAGGGGTCAAAATCTGAGAAAAATGTTGTTCTCAAAGGAGTACTTGATTTTATCACCCTATACTACAGATAGATCCAATGCTTTTTTTTTTACAATTATATGGGGCCCATATCAGTTGTGCTCTCAGTAATTATTTTGTTAATTATTTTGTTTTCGTACATCAGTGGTATACTTTTCTCCTATTGTAAAAATTTGGTTCAATCATCCAGGATTGTTGGTGATTTAGAATTATCGTCCTGACGGTGGAATATGGCAAAAATTGGAAGATTTATCACCTTTTCTAATCATTAGTTATGTATTTATATCATATTCATATATTTCAAGTTTCGTACTGGTGATAATATTTTGCAAACTATCAGTAGTATACGGCAGATATCTGGAAAAATATGCATATACGATAGAATATTCAATTAAATAAAATATCGACGAAAATTGATGATTATAATACAAAGCTTAACACATCACTCAGTATTTGGAGAAAAATGCCGTCTAAAAGTTACTAACTTAACGTAATCAATACAACACAAGATTACAGAAAGGAGGCGCCGAGTGGGGATCGAATCTTGAAAGTAACGATTTAATCTGTAAAGCACGATCATTATCAAAAGCTCAACTGTACCAATCGCGAGATTGATAAATCAATCATTGGTTATCATTTGAGCGCAATTCGATCAGATTTATATTGGAAATGAAATGTTTTGATCGGGATGAATGTAATTTTCATTCCATTATATTGGCTAATGAGCGTAAATATTTAGTTATGCATAAAACTATATATATATATATATATACGTGTGTGTGTGTGTCTAGAGAGAGAGAGAGAGAGAGGGGGGGCTGAATAGATAGATATATACATAGATGGATAGTCAAAATACGGTAAAGATAACTATTGTAGATATTCATTCAACATACCGGTGATTTGTTAATTTCTAGAACATTTTTTTGGACTTTGCAAGTGCTTCTATTTACAACGTAACTATAATGCTATTTTGAGCACTGACTTTCTGCCATCTTACCTGAATAACCATTTTCGTATTATCATCATGGCCTCTTCACAGTGTGTCGCTTGTTCTTGTAACAAGCCCCTGTCGTGTTTTTCTATTTTGTGTTTTCATCTATTTTATCACAAATGGAAATGTCTACTTTGATACAACCAATACGGCGTATAGTAATCGAAGTCAGAATTATGTTGAGTATGACGATCAGGGTTACTGTATGGATAAGGAAAACGCTGAATTTTGAGTTAGTGTTGAAAAAAACATCGGTGCTTGGGTCAGGATCCATGTTGAAGTCACGATTCATGGCTACTTTTTCTTCTTTCCCAATTATCATAGTTGTTTTGTCTTCATGTTTTCAACACCTGTAATTTTGATGAAATGTGGGAAATTATGCGTCCACATCTATCATTAAAGTTACACGATGAACAAATTGCATCCATGAAAAACTGAAGAGTTGAATGAACTGTTGGATGTTTTTTCTAGTCTGGAGTATTGAATGCTCTTGGAGTGGGAAGGATTTTTTGGTTGCAAAGTGTGTCGATGAATTCCAACAATTTTTACCCAGTTATATATAGCATACATGACCACAAAAACAGCTTACATGCATGTGTTGATCAGCTGACTGAATCAAAATACGGTTTTCCATGTTTAGAGCTTTTTTTCTCTTGAAACCAATCGATACAAGCAAAAATTATGTTTGCTCTTATACTTATGAGCAGAATTGTATTCACCAGATGAAGTACCGAAAGTGGGATAAGCAGAGTTAAACTTTTTTTAAAAATTGACCCTCCACTTCAAATATGAATAATCTCGTACATTTGACACCAGTGGACGTTTGCAAAAATGTTTTGATCAGATTTGTTTTGCCTTCTTTTCCTTCAAATGATAAACAATTCCTAGGTTCATTTAATTGCTCTCTATTGGCAGAACATTCTAAATAGATGGTTTGATGCTTTTTTAGTTTCATTTTAAAAATTCCCCTTAGTTGTTGAAAGTTCACCAGACATGCAGTTGAATAAATTAAATGCGAAAAGGGAAGAGCAAAAACAACGGCGATTTATGAACAATCTTTATGAATTATTTTCCAGATGGAATACGAACGATGAAAAAAAATACATCTTTCATCTGTTCTCCCAGTTGTAATCAAAGAACCAAATAACAGAAGACGAGAACTTGAAACATGCTTAATTTCATTTATGACTGATGAAAGAATTATAAAGAAGAAACATTAATCCATGTTGTAATAAAAAGTTCCATTCATGAAATCACTTACTTCGTATACATACGAATTCCTATCTTGTTTTTAAGACCATTGAACTCTTAGTCAATAACTCATTGGCTGAACGCTGCTTCCAGAAATATTTAAATCACATATTATTCATTAAAAAAAAGATATACATTATGGATACATCAACGCTGCTTATGACTACATGTTCAGCTATTTTATATCTAATAAGAGAAAAAATCTAGAGTAAAATTCAATTGCGTTAATTACAAAACCTTTACGTTCACTTCTGATTTTTTCGTTTTGATGGAATTCTCTATCGAATCCTTGCTCCCTAGGAATCATCTTGGAGTACACCAATTTCTCGAACATAGAATATAAGGTTTTTTTTTCTCTCTTTGGGGAATGACACGATGGCACGTGAACGTGTTCGTTGTCTAGTGCAGTAAACACTCATTGTAAATGAACCTGATTCGACATCACCATTTAAGAATCATTGCGTTCTAACTGCGCGCTTGTTGTGAGGGAAATTGCAATATTATTCTAGAAGGCCATACGTCTAAGCAAGCAGATTTTAGATCATCACTATTTCAATATCATGCAATTCATGCATTGTGGCAGCCGAAACATTTTGTCAAATGAATGAAAAAAATCTAAATAAACAAATGATTTTTCAGATGTTCTCCATAATCCACATTATATAATTAGGAACAGAAGATAAATCTGACAATGCAAAAGAATAATACAGTCATTATGCATAAAATGTTGTAATAATTATTAAAAAAAACAAAACAGTAGGAACTCATTTTGTACGGCCCTGATAACACTTAGTTGAAAATCACGTGACCATAGATCACTGATAAAGAAAAAAAAGCATTGTTTTGTTTTTTTACAATTTCGTGCCACTCGAATTCAAAGTGAGTGGTATCAGTGCCAAACAAAAATGATCCTCCTAAATTGTCTTCATAACAATCTGTTTGATATTATAAATATTTTCCATCTACTGGTACATTATTTCGATGTTAATAAAAGATCACAATGGCAAACAATGGCAATCTTCCCTCAATATAATCCATTACATATATGCACATATTTACCGTTCTACAGCATTGTTCAGGAAAACAAAGAGAAACAATTGATCATAATTATATCAAATGCCAGTAATCGAACCCCACGTAGATGCAGGTCATGAATCGTACCTTGGTAAACTCTAATCTCAGTGATTTTCACTCCAGAAAATTTCTGTTATGAAGAAGTATCATAATGATATATTACTTCAATCAAAGTAATGCCGGCATTTGATTTGTAATAGTCATGTCATGTTTTGTCAATTGCTTCATTCCGTCTTTCCAATGTAGGTTCGCCTATTTGCTTTTTACATCCCAAATTATCGGCCGATGTATCATCGGGCCTTTTGGTACCAAATTATGATAAAATAACAATATCATTCCATGTCTTTAACCCCCTCAATTTCATAAAATGGCAGAATTGTATACAGCCCTGTAGGAGTATTGTCCAATGTCCATGCTAACGGACAAAAATCCAATTAAGGTCGGCAAAGAGGTAACAATCTTCATGTAAGAAGATTGTACAAAAGAATTCCTTTCAAGTCGTACACTATGCATTTTCTCCTTCGATGATCGCGGTATCCAATCGAGGATACATTTCTCACGAACTGAACACAAAGAGGATCTTGTCCAAGATGATAACATCAAGACACTCAACACTTCTTTCAAATCATATAAAACATTGGAAAACATAGGAGTGTACTATGAAAAAAAATTATCTGAAAGTGTTGACACAGTCAGTTGCATGCTTAGTACTCAGTTTATTATAGGGCAAGATCGGGTGTCTTGAGTGAAAGAGAAAATTATAAACAACCACAATACGAGTCTTTGTTAGAAGAATGAAAACCTAGCTGAAGTGGCCATCACCAAGTAAATCATTTTATTGGTTTAACTGGACGACATGTGTAGTGGATTGGTTTGTATTCACTCAAAACTACTGCCCTGAGAAAGACATGAACCTATCTGCTCCTTTTTTTACTATTGGCAAAAGTACAAAGACCGAAATTAATGCCGATATCTCGGTAACTTACCGCCTCTAAGTCTTTCTCATACGTCAACAAACCGAATGTGGAGCTGTAACTAGACATAACTTACTTGCTAGTCAATCAAGATATAAGAACAGCCAAAAACTTGTGAAAACATCCACAGCAGAAATTAGGATTTCAGTAGAGGACCGTCCATTACTTTCACAAATCATCTCTAAATGTATTGTAAATTCATGTTTAAAAGTACTATATATCAAGATATTCAATAATTCCATCGGATCCGCTATCTCTAAATTCATCTCAAAATTTTATCTCTCTTCAATGATGCTGTGCAATTTTTCTTCCCAATTTTTAAAAATAAATCAGAAAAAATTGTGCAGAAGATATAAATTCAAATTTGTAAACCAATAGATACTGTTATTTGTAAAGTATTAATCAGCGTTTTTTCCTCCTCTCACGAATTCTGTTAGTTACTTGATGCAGTGTTTTACAACCTTTTTCCATGCTTGCAATGTCATTCTTCCTTCAAATAATATCCGACTTTCCAAGATCATTTTATCAAAATGCTCTAATCCCTCTCTCTTAGTTCGACAAACGATTGATATTTGAGCAGGTTGAATCCGCTAATCTGAAATCTCACCTGGGAGTACTTTTGGTTGAAAACTTCTTATCCTAACAAGTTATGGAATTGATGCTATTTTCCCATTAATCCACGGGATGTTTGAATTCTTTGAAATTACGGATATTTCATTTTCCTATAAACTTGTTTCATTTTTGCCGAGACAATCTTCATACGTCCCTGTCATCCTCCTGGAACCAAGGGCGGTAAATTAACGGGCACAAAAAAGATTACAAAAGAAATATATTTTCAGATCTCACGTTATTCATAAATAATCTATTTTCCTTGGTACTTTATTCAATCTGAAATATATGTTTAAGGAATTTGGAGTTGATGCCGTCTTTATCATCATGAAGAAAGGAATTTTCTCTCAAAAACATCTGTATTTCCTCGGAATAACGCAGACATTCTGTACATACTTACATAACATCGATTAATTCATGAGTGGAAAACAAGATTTGTAAGCATCTTCTATATGTTAATTCTTGCGTGAGAGAAAATGTCCTCTAAGAAATCAATTTCCTTAAAGAAAAATGAAAATTTGTTTTCAGACAATGATTCCATTTTCCCCAAAAAATAATTTTTTATATTTATGTTTGAATTCCTTCAATCATTTTTAATCATTGATTATATGAAATGGATTATTCGTAAGGATAAATGAACACAAACTCAAAATTCACATCCCAATTTCCATCCTGGAAAAGGGATATCTAATTAAGTGAAATTAAAAGATCATAACTGTATCCCATGGCGTTTTAGTTGATGTAAATCAGCAATTTTCTATTTGTTTCAATCCAAAGCTCAAAGGGCTTCTAGGGTATAGATTTTTGTATAAAAGAAGATTCCAAATGATCTCAACTAAAAAGGTCAAGCAATACAGCGAATCTTAGAAATCAAATGAAAAGCAAAATCGTAAGTATGTGACTTCTTTGTTAATGAAAATAAAAGCTGAGTAAAGAAACGAAGTTGATGCTTATAACTTTGAGGCTACCATCAGGACAGTTTTGGGAACCAAAGAAGTTTTAAAACCACGAAAAACAACATCGCGATGCTCCTACCATCGAGCTAAACAGCCGCCCTAAATATCTGGTTTCAAACAAAATGTTCATCTTGTTAAATCTCAGACTATGTGTCTCTTTTAACGCGTCAGTTATGTATTAAAAATGGATATAAATAATTCGACAGGATGATAGTAAATTGTGTTATAATATATATAAACACGAATGTCATGTACAACGATCATGTTTGGAACCAAAATGGAAAAATTGGCATTGACAAGCAGCTTTTTGTATTCTTACCAGTTGAAAAAAATTATATATATATATATATATATATATATATATATATATATAAATTTTTTTCGTTACTGAATGATTATATCAGTCAAAAGCAAAGGAAAATGGAAGAGAACTCCATTATTCTTCAATATTACGGTTCAAATTGTGCTGAACATTCTTTCCATTTTAAGGGATACAAATTAAAAATGAATTTCCTTCCAGTTTTGAGAAGTCAAAAGAGTGAAGGATGTGCTTTTTTTTACACCCAAGGACCTAAATAAATGTTTTTTTTCTCTTTTAAGGATTAGAATGTATGCTTTTTCCTCGTAATAGTCACAATTGTGTTTATTCTCCCACGTTTTGGTATTGAAACCTACGAGCATTTTTTCACTTTTAGAGCTCTAAATTGAGAGGGAAATGCTCTTTTTGTTTTGTTTTTTTCTTACTCTCAGCCGGATATATATATGTGTGTATATATATATATATATATATATATATATATATATATATATATATATATATATATATATATATGTATATATATGTGTGTGTGTATATATATATATATATATATATATATATATATACATGTAGATACATAGATGTGAAAAAAGATCCAACAAAGTAGAAAGGAGATAAACCTTTAACTCGATAAATAAGGATCCAAAAAAAACAAAATCATTTGATTAAAGAGTCCAAAACCGAAAATGCATGTTTAGCCAACGTTTACTTTGCCATATTCCAGGCTGCATTATAATTTGATCGAAGGTTTAATTTCGAATATGTTGCAAAATCCCTTCACAATGGAGCATATATTTTGCTTTTGTATCGGAATAGGAATTATAGACACATTTTATGTTTTATTTGTTAATGTGAACATCATGCTTTCAGAGTACATTCCTTCTTTTTGTTCAACTGGAAGTCCTAATGGAATTTGTTTTGCTTCTATTTTCGGAGGCATTTGTCCACGCAACCAAATATGTCCATTCCAAAAGTCATCCATGCATTAGGGAAAAATAATTGAATTTTGCCTTATTCAAAAATTCATCATTAATCGGTGATGAGTGCCTTAATTGCACTGTGTGTACGTGACAATACACATAGTCAGACCCACTTTTATCCCAGAAAAAAATGTATACAAATGTCAACAATCTCTTGTAGGATGGGAAGCGACTTTTGCCATGTTTAACGTACAATTCAAGGAGATGGGATCAATCATTACAGGACTTCAGCAGATGGTCTGTGCAGGTTCAAATACTAACAAGATGCGTAGAACAAAACGAAAGACTAGGCAGATAATTAGATGCCTTTGGGCGATGCAGATGCTTCTGATCAATATTAAACAGATTTGAATACTCAGAATAGAACCAAATCGGCATCAATCACTTGGGAGATAGGGAAAAAAGTGTGGGGATGAAATGGCTTATATATTACCAATCTATTTTTCAATGTCTCAACTGCTTCTTTCTAAAATTTGAAGGACTTCACACTCAACAAAATCAAAGTTTTGAGAGATCATAGTAAAAGAAAAACCAAAAATAAAAGGATGAAGATTCTATTTCGAAAGAATCATTTAATCAAAAAAAAAAAAATGTGTGATATACAGTGATAAAGCATACAATCGAAGTATAACAATTGATGTCTCTATCGACCGGTCTTAAAAATCTTGGTTTAACATTCGGAGACTGAAATTGTCAGACCTGATTTTCCGATTGACTACGTAAGGACTGCAGAGGTTGAGCATACACTGCGTCAGCCAATTGAGTGGATATTATTCACCAAAGTTTGCTTTAATCAGTGCTCAACCTAATTCATAGACTTGTTATTAAGGATTGAACTCAAATGTATTTTAGCTGAAGTGATAAGTCAGAAATGTTTTTTTTTAGTATCATCCGACAAACTCGCTTTTTTCTACTTTTAGTAATACATCACGAAAGATTGGAAGATTGATATATTCAAAGATCGCTATAGGCATCATCATCTCGTTTCACTCTAAACACGCATGCACAAAACATCTATTTTTTTTATTGAATTCCAATTGAAAAAAGAAGAAGGAGGAGAAGAAAAAGGAAAGAGAAAAAGAAGAAGAAGAAGAAGATGAAGAAGAAGAAGAAGAAGAAGAAGAAGAAGAAGAAGAAGAAGAAGAAGAAGAAGAAGAAGAAGAAGAAGAAGAAGGAGAAACAGGTAGATTTTACGTAAAGTAACTGTGTGGAAAATCTCTGTATCGCTAGGTTGAAGCTAATTCCAATTTTGTCGTTGTTGTTACATACGTAATGACTGAACACATATCAAGTGGGTCAAATGTCTTTTTCATCAGTTAACAAGAAATCTCTAATATCCGAAATAATTTTTTTTTCCCAAAAAAACTTTGAAGAAAATATTTTCAGTTTTTTCTTCACTACATTCTCCCGTCTCTCACGCAACTTGAAAGTCCCATCCCCCAGAAGTAGAGATTCCAGAGGATAACAGCTCAAAGTATTTTTGACAGTCTATCTAGCAATTGAATAACCAAAATCATCAATGGTGCCAAGTGATTTTATTTTTCACATGAGTGCCTGGGTTGGTGTGGTCCACTGCCCCTATTTATATGGCTTTGTTCACAGACCAGAAAATTGGCATCAATACTCATTGTACCCCTTCTAAATTGTTGTTTTTTTATATTTAGGACAAGTTCATCTCAATGCTCCTAGATGCTTCTTCATGCTATCGTAAAGGTTTTCCTGTTGAAATTGCCAGTCATAGCATATTGTAAAATCTGCGAATAACTCAAAAAAGATATTTATAGAAAAGCAGAGTTAATACCCTGTGAGAGGCATCTTTTCATAAGTTAATTGCTTGTGAGGGCTTAACCCGCCCCACTATCTTACTGAGTTGCAAAAGAGGAGTTGTGACCCTTTCTGATATATAATTATAGAGTAACACAATTTGTAATACATTCATTCATTCATTGTCCACAAAGTATAATCAGACATTTTCGATGAAATTCCGTGGAGAGAGTTGGGTCATGGGCCAGAAAATTGGTGCTAAGATTTGGGGTTGGTTCTCTAAAGTATTTAATTTTATTAAGTAGCAGAGCAGAATGAATATCAGATCAAGTCATCCTATCAAATTGTAATAGCTAATTTACATAGGGTGTTTGTTGAACATAAAATTTCTAAAAGAGCCCCTTTTCTCAACAAATATGTTTTGCAGGAAACTTTTAGTGAGTTAGTTATATGAAACGTTTAGTATTGTTCAGTGTCTTGAATAATTGAATGATGCACACTTAGTTGTGTACATTTCAGGGTTTCAAAATTTAGAGTTGATTTGCATTGGGCTGAATGTGTGTTGTTGTTTTTTCCACAATGATTGACTGAGAAAAAGATATCTGTCTCAAGTTTAATTCCGTAACGTTTTTCATTCTACAGCTGAACATAAAAGGCCACCTAACTATGTTAAAGTATCACAGATTATCTTCAACATATTACATGTAGGAACACTTGACGAAGTTCCAAAAAGATACGATCACTTACAACATTATTTATTTTCGGCTAATTGTCAACAGACGATACAACCGTTTTGAATAAAATCTTACCGAACATATGTCTCCAAATACTGATAGTTTGGAGTGTCAGATTGTAGTATAAAAGCATATGTTACAGTTACTGTATTTTCAAGGTTTCCATGCTGAATACTAGTGAACTATCAATCCCCAAACGTTGATTCTGTATTTACTCTCTTACCTCATTACAGTACTCTCTTCAATTTCTTTGAATAACTTGGTCGTCAAAGCTAGAAATTTTAGGCTCAAGAGACAAGTAGGGGGAAGGGAGGCGCATGTGAGATATCAAGTAGAGTGGGAAGGAGGGGGAGGACAAATAAAGTGTGAGACAGAAAGAGACAAACAATAAAGAACCAGGAAGTTATCAATGATATGAGAGACAAAATGGATGAGACAGAATCATTGATTTAATCTAAGATGAATGATTCCATCTCCCGTTCGTGGTAACTTCTGTCAAAATGGAAACTATTTAATATTTGGCTTGAAATGACATAATTCTCAACGGAGACAGATATAATACAGATTACATATCCCCAGTCTGTGCCTGTATTTACTTCGTAATCAATGTTTCCCCTCTCCTCCATTGTCTGGGAAATTGTTATCATTCACAAATCAGGCATACTAACCTTCGGAACAGGATATTCCATTTTCTATATGATTTCATCTGTGATCAGAGTTGTTATCAGTTCGTATCAATTCACTTGAACTCTCTTACGTTGAATTAGATTTGAATAATTAATGGTTACCTGATTAAAGGAGAGTTGGTTGTGTTTGTCTGAGTTGATTGCAACGGGAATTGATAAAAGTGTCACATCATAAAATGATGGTATATCGACTCTGATTTGTATAATTTGTTCACGACTGATCATTTATTTTGGATTTACGGTTTTAGTGTCTACTGGTGAATCAAATTTAACCAAATTCTCTCAGATACTGATGGAAAGAAATAGTCTTGAAGGGAATGCAATTACTTTGACCAACTAAAAATAACACGTAGGAAAATTAATGGTCAAAAATGTGATAACAAGTACAAGATTAAAGTGAACAAAAAATATTATAAAATTTTGTTTATGGATACAGTCCTTAGTTTCTAACATTGTTATTTCATCCCACTGGGATCTTCTTATTTATTCTTTTTTTATCTTCCAATCCACGGATTATGGCTTTTACGACATGTGCTAACTTTAGCAGATGGGGTATTCTATATACCTAAACATAATGTCATCGGTAATTGAAGCTATCATCTGTTCACCTGCATTCTGTCAGGATCCTTTGCATGGAGTTTATTCAATTTGAATACCTGACAGTCACCTATCTCAACTCCAATATGTTTAGTCCATCTGGATTGATTTCAACGGAAATCGATAAAATCCATCCAAAAGACAGAATATCGACCCTGACGTGAATACTTGAAGGGAATAAATGAATGGATCAGATGACAAATATTTCTATCATTCCTTCTGCCGCTGCGTTGGCAATAAACAGGGAGAAATGTAAATTAAGAATTTGTTTCTATTGATTAATACACCTACCATTTCTTGCAGAAGTCGGATAGAGAGGTTAATCGTTATTCCCACTAGATAATTAATGAAAAATGATCGATGGTTAAAGTCGAATGAAGGATTGTATCTCCACAGGACATGTTTCCAGAGGAAAAAGACAAAGAAGAAATTCATAAACATTCTAACTTCTTGATAATGAACGATTTTGACCCTCTCATATTTTTTGAAATAACAGATAACATATTTCACGGAATATCTTCACTCAGAATATCCATAAACCGAAAGTAAGTAATTTGCATCGTTTTGAATTCTTTATCAATATTTAAAAGGATTGTTGTCCTTAGATTCATTGAGGAGGTATGTCAAATTTTATATGATTCAACCAAAAAAACTTTGTTGAGGAATTGATATCACACTACTAAATCATTAGTTATTACATTTCACGGTTATTTTATACAGTTAGAAATCTAATACTTAATTTTTATCGAGATATATGATATTTTCTACTATGTGTATTAGCATCGAAATATGAAATTCGAATATGAAAAATCAAAAAAAGTACAGAGCCTAGAGTAAGTATGACAAATTACTCTTTGAATGATAATTGAGAATCTAATATCTGAATCGCACAGCAAGAAATTAAATAAAGAAAATTATACACCTATATAAATGAATATTTACGTATTTTTATTGTACCCACAATTTGATCTGAGTATCTTTGCCCACTTTCATGGCAGCCCAAATATATTTCACTTCATCTTAAGTTATTCATGCCTCCTTGCTTCATGCAAATTAGCCTTCGGACATGTTGACAGAAGCTTATCTCATGTCAGATATTAAATTTTGTTAAAAATATTTTATTTTTTAAACAATCGATTCAAGCAAATTTGATTGAGCAATGTTATTTTTGATTCGAACAGATATAGTAGTCTAGGCAAGATTGAAAATCGGCATCATACGGTTGAAAAGATTGAGTAAGGGAAAGAAAGTGCATGGTGCCAGAAACCTATGTATAGACGTGTATATCCAATAAATCGACGAACCTTGGTTTAAGAATAATATGTGTTGCCATCAATATTTTCCATTTCATTTTGTTATGTGATTGTTGGCAAATCTTGCGTAAATGACTAAAATAATGATATCATACTAGTAAGTCTAGGTTGGAGGATTATAACGTGGGAATTCAAAGTAATTTAAGTATAACAGTATCATATATAATTGTATACACTTTATTCCATGCACTTGCCTGTTCACTATTGACACCTGGTGATTAACACCGGAGACTTAATGCCAGCAGATCTTCTCAACTTACCAATATCTTCCTCAATAATCGTGCAGACTACAATGCTGTCAAGATCTGGACGATCTCAATTCATCCTGGAACATTTAACTGATTGGAGATGTTCGTCGCACGATCCTGCTTCAAGAAAAAAAAAACTCTGTGAAGAACCTTTATGCATTGGTTCATCATTGATTAGAAAGTCTCCAACGTGATTTCGAAATGATTATCTTTTCATTCACTTTGACTCTGGTTTTGCAGTGGAAATTTAATTTCCTGGATTCATAGCTCGAAAATCATTTGATCAGCTATATCTACTGTTTGGTTCAACATCTTTAAGATAATCCCATCGGAAAGACAGCAGTGTATTGAATCTTATGTAAAAGGAAAATTCAGACATTATTGAGTTGGTCGATTCAAGAAATCCAGCAAGAAGAATTTATTCACTCCATAGGCAAATATTGGCAGTTACACTGTGAAGAGCACGGTTATTCTCAATGATCTACGATTTGTAACGTCTTCATTATTTTTGACGATAGATACAAAAGATGTTGGCCAACAATGTCTATTTGAGGGAAAGAATATTTATCAAGTGTCATGGCATTCACGTTGTGTGAGAGGTTGTGAACAATGAGGTTCGATCAACTGTCATTATAATTTGGAGCCATTCTGATCCCCCTAAAGGTCCAGCTACATTTAAAGAGTGTCATGAACTGAATAAATCTCTATTTTCCATGTTTATGTTCTTGTTATATCTTTGTTTACGAGGCTGGTGCTGATGAGATCTCTGATGGAGAGTATTCCTTTCCAAAGGTCGAAGATTACTCAAACAGAGAATATAGGGAATAGAATATCCATCCTTCTCCAGAAAATCTGTGCATGTGAGACATAAACAAATTCATCTGCAATTTGGACTCAGCTGTTCTTTTCTTTTTCAAGTTTGGTAATCCTCATGTCAATTTACATTTCATTTCCAAATGACTGACCGGTGCAAATGATGCTGAATAGCAATCAACAAATTCAAATTTCAGAATCGATCAACAATCAGTTGCTATCAGGTATTTAAAAGGACGAAAAATTCAGGAACATTCTCATAAAAAATTGCAGGAGTCTGTAACATTAATAAAAAAACCATTGTCCATCAGTCTAGCAAAACGATCACACGCACACACACACACACACACACACACACACACATACCCATATAACACAAACAGACGTAGAGATATTATTGCACACAGTCACTATCACACAAAATAACAATCACGCAATCACGATCACGCACCAGTACAAACTCACAACATCAAACAGGCATTCAAATACCTACACAAATGATTGTTGGTGGAATAACTCTAACATATCATTTATCACAAAAAATAAGATTAAGAAATTCAAAACTTACAAAATGAAGTGATAAGGTGAATACATGAAGCTGTTTCATTACCAAATGTCTCGGGTCATGTCCTTTTAATTTGCTATAAATACATCAATTCAAGATTTTAGAGAAAGTTATCAAATATGATTTGATTCTATGATGTATTCATTCATATTGTAATACGGAAGTTTTGTTTATTTGTTACGGAATGCAGTGTCCCATTGATAGATCTGTTTATAAAAAGACCAACTTTAATAAATGTCTGGATTATATAGCTATTGCTGCCGTGCAAGGTACCCTGAAGGGGTCAAAACTGTATAGGAACAGATATGTTAGGTTTATTTAATTGTAAGATATTTGTGTTCATATTTCTATGATATAATTATGAATCAATTTGTTCAGTGAGTGCAAAATGTATCAAGATTCAAAATGTTTTTTTCCCTACACACTTATACTCCTTTTAGATTAACAGAATTGGGATCAATGATTATTATGTATCAATATATAATTCTTCCATGTTGAATACTGCTTCAATATCCTTTTTTCCATTTCTGTTTCAGGTACTTCCATTTTTTATCTCTTTGATAATGTTTAAATACACCTCTTGTAATTTACTAAATACTTTCAGCCTTTTCTCCAACTTCAACCGTTTGCATACTCTTCACTTTCTATTAATATATCAAGTTTGCCTCCTATCTCCCACAATGATCACACAAAATATCCTAATAATATAATCATTCTGCTAAAATTTCAAAGCAAAAGACATGGAAAATGTAAATGATAAGATTGGCTTACCCCAACATCAACTGAAAAATTGACCACTCTTCTATAAGAGCACAGATCAGAACCTGCCATTCTCACTTGAGTTGGCTCTCTGACTGCTGGAATTGGGATATATATATATATATATATATATATATATATATATATATATATATATATATACATACATATACATATTTATATATATAATGATAGAGAAAGATGTATATATGTAGAGAGAGAGAGAGAAAGATATATATATATATATATATATATATATATATATATAGAGAGAGAGAGAGAGAGAGAGATAGTGCGTGTATGTGTGTGTGTGATCATACATGTGCATGTTTGTATGAAATATAGTATTCAGCGATATTGATTAAATCATATCCATGCTGATTTGAGGCACTATCAATTGTAATAATACATGCTAGTATTTATAGATTGCTAATCCTACGCTTGAGTTGGAATTTAGCGATACAACTCTGCCCAATGTTGCAACATGTTGTTCCTCAGAGCCAGGAGGACTTTCTGATGACCCCGAACTCTTATTCAAGGAATAAGTGTCAGATAGTACTGGGTTGCACATTACCCGTGATGGGAAATCCTACTTTTTTGATCTCAAAACTTAACAGTCAAAAACAATTCTGATGTGATTACTCATTCTTTTTTTCTCCTGGTATGACAGTGGCAGGATTACAATCATTATGAATGTCAATGAGAAAAAAACAATAAAAATCTGATCTAAGTCTTTTCAAAGTATTAAAGCTAACAATGTATTGTTAACTGGAATTCAAAGTTAACTCACCAATTTATTTTTCTGACTCAGGTGTAGATACACGAAGAGGGGGAAGGGAGTCTAAACCACGTCACCTTTCTCGGGTTAAGCTAAATTTTGATAGGACTTACAAATGACTACATAACTAATTTGTATGAATAACACACACACATACACACACACACATGCACACACACATACACAAAGATTACATATATATATAGTTATATAATCACTAATTATCCATCGGCGGTTATAAAAAAAAAATCAGATTGAATAACTATTCACCTTTCTTGTCCTGGAATTCTGGGACTCATCCAACTGGATTGAATTTTTTTTTTTTTTTCGTATTTTGCATTTCCATACCAGATGCAAGTAAAATATGGGTATTAAAAAAAATAATGAATTGGTATGAAGATGAATACCAATATGAAGGAATATACTCTGACTTATTGATTCTGTAAAAACCTAAAATATCTTCAAGAAAGACGTATGAGTTTTAAATGAGGGAAAATCCAATCTGTTCTCTTTATGACTAATGAATGCAACATATGATAATAGAAATCCGGGATTGAATTTTTAAAAAGAAAAAGGAAGTGAAACGGACAATAGAGAAAAATAGCCATAGATTGTCAAAGGTTTTACCATGCAAGATGTCAAAAACTAATCATTCATCTTAATTGAAGAACTTAACTTGGTCAACAATCCTTCATTCAGAAGAAGTTGGGAAGAAAAGAGAGGAGAGATGTTGCCATGTTAATACAAGCAGGATACATCAAAAGCACCTTCTGTGTGAGCTTCTAACTACGTAGGCATCTATTCAGATGTTTGTTGACATTTGACAACTTCCACAAGGATCCGGGAAGTATCAGGGTGATGATATTTTTTGTGTTGAATTGGCTGATAACATAAGTTGCAGTCGTTGTGGAAGCATTGGAGATGGTGGATATGGATGTTTAAATAGTCATAGAAGAAATGAATCTTATTGGAGTAGTGGAGATCAGCTTGACGAGCATCTAGAGAGTGCATATCTCTTCTTTCGGAATTTGAATTAAAAGAAAGAAAAAAATATTTAAAAAATATTGAGATATATGAAATTTGAATCATCCTTTTTTTGACTACTGTTCGTTTTTAATCCCTTATCAACCAGAACAATATACCATGTCTGTGTTGCGTAACAGCTATCTAGTTACACACGTACATGATCATATACATGGTAACTATGTGTACCAATTACCTCTTGTTGTGATTCGGGCTCAACGCAGAGAAAAAAGAACAACAAAAAAGATACAACATGAAAACAAAACGAATAAAGAGAAAGGGGAGAAGATGGGAATAGAAATATCTGCTTGGTAATAACTGTATCTGTCGAGAAAACATCATCATGCCTGTTCATGCCCTCGTGAACAGATTTAATTGCATTCATCGTATTGATAAATTAACAATTCTATTTATCTGTGTATTTCCCTTAGATAATCTTTTGGGGCTCTTTGATGTAAAGACTGTTGAACAACTCTCTGATTCAATTTACTGATCAAGCAGATTCTCTTTTCATTACCCAATTATTATCAGGTGACGAAAGATTCCATAAGATGCCAATCAAACCCATGTGCCCGAACTCCAGGGGCCATTACGCTATACTTGACACCAACAGGGGTCCAATTTTTCGGCTTCCCAAATATAAATCTGGGAACAATTTTTTTCAATTTATGGTCTGATATATGTCTTTTTCAACTTCTGAATCTTTAATATCATGCTGCACTCAGGACACACACCGTTGTAGTTCTTTATACACAATATTATAATTTATGCACTAAATACTGCTATAGTTAGCTGCTAGAGTTGTCAAGTGACAACGCAATCGTCAAGCAGGATCCAGTAAAAACCCCATAGTCTAAATTAGCTAATCGACCACCATTCATTAAAACTTCGATAAAACTCATTCATTGGACAAGAGGACATGCTGAGAGAGGACAAACGGACAGAGTTCTACCAACTTCTCTGGCAGAAGATACTTAAGGTGACACTTCAATCCCAATGATTATGTTAACATATAAATTGTTGCAATATCGGTTATTGTGTTTGTAATTACGTTGACTACTAACATTCAAGAGATGCTTCTGATATTAGCTTGAATTATTTGTAATTACTAGTCGTTAGATAGGGTTTTACTCTTCCCTATAAAGATATTTTGGCATTAAAAAAAATTTTGAGAAAGATTCTAAAAAATATAGATTCATTTGGTTCAAACATCAGCGCAAATTATACGGATTACGAGAATGTTCCTTTCACATACTTTCAGTTACTTTCAGACTTTGTAGTTCACAACTCTCACCAATCAATTATGTAAATAAATACTCTGGAACAAAATATTCCAAGATTTTAATCTGAACCTCATTTAAGTGGGAGAAACTATTGATTTATTGGGTTAGAAATAGATAATTTTATAAGGAAGATATGAATGTTATCGGAATTTTTTCATGCAACGCAATTTGAGAAAAGAAACCTCACAAGTCCCATTGCCCATTATATAGTAGGAATTTGTTGATCAATTTGTTTATTTGTCAATAGCATAGATATCTAAAGAATCAATTGATGTTTTATCTATTGGAAAGGGAAATTCAAAAAGAGATCGTGTAATATCGTGCATTTTCAACGTACTTCTTTTTTATACTTAGTATTCATCTTATTCAAACTCTGAGATGACAGCAATATAATTAAGTACAAATCTCCGTTCGGAAAAAGGGACTGATGAAGGGTAGGAGAGAAGACTCCCTTGAATTAAAGCATTATGTGTCCTTGATATAACCAATACCAGGTTAGATGACTGTCTGTCAGCTCGAGGTTGTTTGTCACATGTAATATCATAGGAAAAAAAAAGTCCGAATTCAATTGATTTCAGCAGTTTGTATAATGACATTGCTACCTTTGACTCAAAAACAATGTTTCTCATACCGTACGACGTATATCCCTTTAAAACAAACTCGAAATAATTGTACAATAAACACTTCGGTAAGGAATCAGTCTGCTGTTGCCACCTTACCAAACAGAACATCAAAGATCATCAATGAAATTTCCATTTTCGGAGTGAATTGTGGGTGGAATATTGAAAAAGTCTCAGTTTACGATAAATACACGGCGACTCTCGAATTATTTCATGATGTAAGAATTGTCAGTCATGAACACAAGGACGAACATTTAATGATTAGAATTTGATTGCTTTTCAGTAATCATTTCTTCGGTGTATCAGATTTAAACTCATAAAACTTATACTTTGAAAAGAAAACTACGTATTCACACTGTGGAATTGAAACCAACCTGGCTGAAGAGAATATAAATAAGGTTCAGCTTTGCTATCGACTTCATAAAACGTTTACAATGGATGATATCACTTTCATGTTCACCTATAACTATGAAAAATTGAGAAAACCACAAAAAGCTTTGGTTGTAAAGATGTTAAAGGCATTTCCTCTCATGTACGATGAAATACACATTGGAACAAGACTGCTGATCTCTCCGAGGTCCAGGCTGTGTTAAGCGTACGGAGAACATCAGATGCCAAGACAATAAAATCCCCTCTCAGCTACGCTAACATGGTCAAAAAGTGGATTGGGGCACAAATGGTTTGAAAGGAGTACCAACCAAAAAAGAAATGATTAGTTTCTATCAGCATAATTGGACACTAAAAAATATAGAAAGGGCAATAGTTTCCTTTCTCAACCACCTCCTCTTTCCCACCTTCTTTCTCTCTCTCTCTCTCTCTCTCTCTCTCTCTCTATATATATATATATATATATATATATATATATATATATGTATATATATATATATATATATATATATATATATATATATATATATATATGCATTGATGAATAAATAGTTAGATAAACTTGCTTTGCCGAATGTTGTTATAGAAGTAACTTGATCTCATTTCATCTGTCTTTCTTACACACCTTGGTTTAAAGATGAAAATCCTTTTTCCCTTCGGTTTTTACCCTTTCTTGTGTGTTAGCAACCTTTCCCCTACCAAGACAATTGTTAGATTTTTAATGTATCCTCAATTATGTAAGACCAATGATTACCTCCGTCTAGAATCGTGCTATGTCCTTGTGATTCCTTATATGACCAGTATTTTGATGTGGATTATAATTTCCCTGATGCTGGGAAAATGAAATTTCAAAACATATCACAAACCCTGCCTGCAGCCAATTTTTTTCCAAAAGTGCTACAACTGGTGGGCTTACGAGGTCATATATATATATATATATATATATATATATATATATATATATATATATATATATATATATATATATATATATATATATATATATATATATATATATATATATATATATATATTCACACACGCACAGGTGTGTGTGTGTGTGTGTGTTTGTGTGAGTGTGTGTGTGTGTGATAATTGTAGTGATATTTCATATGGAAAAATTTTGTCTGGTACCAGGGTGAGTCGAATGAGAAATCGAATAGCCGGTTACATAAATGACTGAATAAATCGTCGAGAGGGAGCATTGAATAAAACTGCCCTCTCTCCAAATAAGAAAGTCTTTTTTTTTTTTTCTCTCATAATTTCATTGGAATTACTTTTTGTCACGAATCATACTTTAAATCAGATCTGTCACCAAGCTTTGAATATTGTTCACTCCAACGTGATCAGAGCTAAGATACCGATTTGCCTTTCTACTCTTAAAGACAACACAGATTGCTCGTCTGCTTCTCATCAAAAATTTACTCATCTGACATATGTATCTATTTGTTTTGGCAAATTTCTACACGTGACGACATCTCAAGATATTCTGCCCTCAACATCAATGCATATATTGACTTCAGTGACATGTGAAATCAAAGTGATATCACGGCTCTTGACATGGATACCAAGGGATGATTTATGCAAGCAAAGCTGACGCACTTGAAGATGGAGAGACGAACTGGACAAATTCAGAATGTACTGGCTCCTCGACGCCCACGATGGCGTACTGTTGTGAATCTTTGTGAAAGTATGCATCCATCTACAGACATTAAGATGAGGATTCGTACAACCTAGCTTTTGTCTCACATTAGTTTTATGAGTCAAGTCTATCTTACTTTTCACAATTGATTTTCGAAACCGACGTTTTTTAAATTTCGAAACCGTCTCTTTGCTTCCTATTGGTATATACTCATTGGTCGAAAAAACGATGATGTTTTATTCAGTTCGTCTTTCAGTGCTAAGTCTTAGTTTTTTTTTTTTCGTCAACAACCATATTTTGCTGCCGACCACAACCTCTGATATGTTTCAGCCAAAGGAGCTTTTTAAATTAGAAAAAATTGTTTTTTTTGTTGAACAAAAATAGTTTTTGACCCTCAAAATAATGTTTCACCAAGGAAAAAAGGTTTAAAACGTCTTTTTCATCAAACGAGTTAAGTTCCCAACTATATTGATAGAAAGGCGATCCCATCGTCGCATGATTATATTCAAGAATCATTCAATAAAAAAAGGAAAGAAAATCGATTCTTTCGAATCATATCATCTATTTTTAAACACTTGATTTTTATTGACACTTACTAAAGATGATTATTCAGTATGCTAGTTACTCAAGTGTTTGTTCGTGAATTATAATTTCACTACTGCTCTAAAATCGTGGTTTAGGGTCAAAATAAACGAGCCTAAGTGATATCGACAAATATCTAAGTACTATAAAAATCATAGCTGTGTATTCGAATGTTGGGAAATAATCGTTGAGTGCTGCCTATGGAGCTAAATAGTTTGATCATTTATGGTAGTTCTACTAATGCAAGACTATATATCCTACACATATGCCAGTCTCTTTGAAACCTATTCCTGATAAGTTTTCACATGGCAAACTTTAAGTAGATTCCAAAAGACCAAACGGCAACAAATTTGGGCCGAATCAAAATGCAATATTTAGAATAAATTAACTTTTTATGGAAGAAACAAGAAAATGCGTTTCGTATGACTGTTTTTCAACATTGAAAAAAAAAAGCAATTTACCAATGAAAACTGAAAAAAGATTGTGACTAAGGATGCTTTTAAAAAAGGCACATGCACTACAAACAAAGAAAAACAAAAAATAAAAAAAAAAACACTGAGAATACTTGAAAACAGTAATTCTCCCGAAGAGCAAACTTTTTACCCTCATTTTGGTTTGGGGGGTGTACAGTCATGAATAGTTGATGTTTCCGAATTTACAGCCAAGTAACGTTCTATTTTAATCTATTAATCACTGAATGTGTCATCACTTACAGAAAACCTTATCACCAAGATCCAAGCAGGCGTTAACATTAATTCAATGTTTATTCAGTTTTCAGCAGGTTCAATAGTTCTATGTTTTGGATATTTACGTCAAGATATACAAGACTTCCGGTAAGAAGGATGATAACGTGTAAAAGACTTGGTTGTCCATAAAGAATATTCATTTTACTTCCAATTTAGATAAAGAACCAACCATACACACCAGTGGCAAATTGCAATCGGTACAAAATGGAATAAATGAAGATGAAAATTTATTCAGATATGAAGTTGTTGCTAATAAATTCTATATATGAGAGCCAATTGATAAAGTACTTACGCAGAAGAAAACATTTAGTTTATCATAGAGATTCTAGATCTATTTAATTCAACAGAAGGAACTGCATGAACAAGACAGAAGACTTGGTAAATAACAAGATACTATGAATCATATTATACACGATTCACTATTCATACCATGCAGCATTCTGTCGCGTGTTTGAATATAATAAAGCAACACGACGGTTTAATAATGAATTAGGGGAGCATTAAAGAATGTATGTTATAATAATAATAATAATAGAAATAATAATAATAATAATAATAATAATAATAATAATAATAATAAAAATAATAATAATAATAATAATAACAATAATAATGATGATAATAATAATAATGATGATGACGATGATAATAATAACGATGATGATGATGATGATGATGTATCTAAATATTCCTCCGTCTCCAGTTGGAAAGTATCTGATTTTCATGTTACCAAATTTTGCTGTGATGTTCTAAGCCCATTTCATTTTGGTATAACTCTAAATAAGTCGTATAAGAAATTATTGGTAGGTTTTATCTAACGAAAAACAATCGTGTGTCGACTCAGAATTAAATATACTTTGGCATGATTTTTTGATTAAACTTATCGAAACCAGTCATAAGGTGGACCAAACTAATTTCACGGTTGCGAAGTTTGGTCTACGTATTGAGCTTGACTGGTGTCGCATGAGAACTTAGACACTTGACTGGTGCACTCTCCATACTTTACAAAATCATATCAGCTTTGTACTTTTTTATGCAGATATCTTACATCATATTCATTTGCTAATCCGTTGCAGTTACAAAACAAACATTAAACCTGCAAAAAATGTGTGCACATTTGAAATTATTTCAGAAATGATTTCCAAAGGTAGGTTAGGAACATACAGAACATCCCATTCACGCTCTTGATGGCCTTGTGATTATGTTTTGCTGTTAGAGTAACGTGTATTATCGATAAGGAAGCTTCTTTGAAAAATTTCAGTTAGAGTAACGCAAAAAAAAACAGATAGTGATACTTGGCTAATCTTGAGAAAGACATCAAGTGAGTTTAACATTAGAGAAAATATGACAATTTGCGATTGTTTATTCTACTTAACTCTCTCAGCTCCTGTCACAGGATAATAAAACTTTTCATCCCAAAGTTAACTATTTAAGACAAATATACTTATAAGGAGAAAAAATAAACTGAATTGTGTTAAGTTGAAGGGATTGAAACAAAACAACCATTATCAAATCACGTCTGTTGACATATTCGTTAATAAGATGTTCAAAAATACAATCGTGACTGAAATAACAATAAATTTAAGTGGGTTTTGAGTATAAAATTGAAAAAAGGTTATGGTTTGAAAAGAGTTATAATGGAAAAGAGCTGTAAGGAAGGCAGAAGAGAATTAAAGTATTATTGACTGGCGAGTGGAAATTAAAAGAGACATCTGAACAAAGTGAGTGAAATGGTGAAAGAAAAATGATGATGGAGAATGCATATAATTAAGATAGAATTGAAAATGAATTGAATTATATGAATGCAAATGTTTATCGTCAAACTGAAAGAATGAATTATGATAATGACCGAATTAAATGATGGTAATGTTTTTATATTGAGTAAAGAAAGCAAAAAGACCATAACAACTACTGGCTGAAAAGCTTACTGATAAGCATAAACAACCTCTTCACCGATATGATCGATAACCGAATCTCCAACATCCTAAATGAAAACCAACCAAGGTGAAGAGTTATCTTCAAGAAGCGCTACTCAACCATCGAATATTTCATTTCAGTGAAAAGAAGGAAAAATAAAATAGCAAAATATAGAATACCATTTGTTGATTCGAAGATGCATTCAACTCAGTGTATATTCCAAAAATCATTTATATTATTTCTATTAATATTCGGACCATCCTCATCTTGGTTGTTTTTCATACAACGTTCAGCCGTTGTACTCTGTGGCCTTCGTCAGGTATCATCTGGTAAGTGTGGGGAAGTAACAAACCGAACCCATTATTCAACCGACAGGGGTATATTGACTGCACTCCCTTCTCAGCATTAGTAGTATTATTACCGTGTCAAACTGGGATTGAATCTAGAACCATCAGATTACTTACAGTAATTTGTCTGATTCTATAACCACTACGCTATGTGTCCGGTTGTCCACATGAACGTATCTGTGTAAAATAGATATGTTACTTGAATTCAGCCTTACTATTCAGCGGTAGGATATCGGCCTACGGGTCTGAGGGGAAGGTTTCAATCCGCCTTGCGGTACTGGATGGGATAATGGAAAGTTTATAGCCACGCTGAAAAGATTTAATACATCGAAACAGCTGTCTGACACTCTATATATATATATATATATATATATATATATATATATATATATATATATATGATTCGAACTCGCTTTCCATATTTTGGGAGCCTGTCTTCAATGGGTGACATTTGAAACATTTGGCGACATATGATTCAATGAATAAACAAGATCAAATATTTACTAATTCTGCCTCTGACACCATCCAGCTCTCTCAGGATCTCTTTATTTTTCCAGTAAACATTTTCCTGCTGACAATCAACAGCAAAAAAAGGAATTTGAAAAATAAATGACATATGCGGAATCATTTAGATTTATCCGATGTTTTATGGTTGGCATTGCTATTTTTTTCCCCTTCTCTTGAAGCATTAAATTGAGTTGCCTTTGATAGGATGCGTTCTTAACCAGAGGCAAAAGTGGGCTGGACTAAGTAACTTCTGTGTAAGTCCACAAGCATGCATTCATGTTTCAATGAAGTTTTCAACCATAGGGGAGAAGATAAAAAGAAGATTTGTCCTTAGTACTTGATGAAACATTGAGAAAAAAACTTTCAAAAACATGTTTGACGAAAATGAGACCTTTTTTGCGTGGTTGAAAAATAGTTGCCCTACGAGTCTTGCAGCGAAGTCAATTTTCTCAGAATGTAACTCTTTAGTAACCATCAAAAATATGTCAAAAAATGTTAGATTAAATTCAGATAAATGCCAATCATGACTACATATCCGCACACTCTTCAAGTTTACTTATCAGGAGTGATTACAGGAACTATTCCAACATATAAGTTTCCAGTCAAGCATCAGAATATCAAAATATAAATCAATACAAGTGCTTTGCATTGGTAAGAAAAACATTCACAAGCTCACACGTTGAAGAGGAAAGAAACACTATCAACTTATATGGGAAATATTTCAGGAGCCTCCCAGAATAGAACAGAAAGGATTTTCAACTATTTCTAAAAAATGATATTCCACACAAAATTCAATCTAGAAATTTTTTTCCCACATTCCCTTTTATATTTACCAATCTCTTCCAGAGATCATACAATGATCATATTCAAATCTAAATTTTGCTGGAAAATCCATCAGGTCCTATATAAACAAATTTCTACTCACAACCTTCGTTCTAGACTGGTAGGCAGTAACCTTTGCAATGTCTGATTGGTGCTCAAATTATGGTGGATAGTACGTTTTCAAATGATGACTTAGTTCAGGATTTTCACAATCAGAATTAGGGTGCAAACCTTCAAAACTACTACATTTTGTAAATCTGTGACACCAATTTTTTTTTATAGAGGACTTATATTTAAATTTTGATATGTACTTGTAGGTATGTGTCTATGTGTGTGTGTACGTGTGTACGTGTGTGTGTTTGTGTGTGTTTGTGTGTGTGTGTGTGTGTGTGTTTAAATGGTTAGCAGCATTCAATTCCCTAAGAAGCATATATTACTATTGTTTATGCATCTATTTAAATTGGAACTTTCAATATGCATACACGACCAATCTCTCTCTATCTATGCATGTGCGTACATATATTTGAGCATATACTTATGCACATACACATGCACGCACACACACATACACACCCACCCACCCACACACACACACACATATATATAATATAATATATATAATTGCTATCAGACCGAATTTTATAGCTTTATACGATAGAAATTGTGTGTGTGTGTGTGTGTGTGTGTGTGTGTGTGTGTGTGTGTGAGAGTCTGCATCTGTGTCACTGTGTGTGTCTGTGTGTCTGTGTGATTTGTGTACAAATTTTCTCCCCAAACCAGAACCAAATCTCTTCATTTGTCCAATCAATATTGCTTAGCAATAGATGGCTTGAAATTGTTATATATCAGGGTGTGGTAATCTAACACACTATCAATTAGCTCGATTTCTTCACAGTGATACACTTGGCTTCTCTTTTCCTTCCGTTTCATTGCTCTCTTGACAAAAATTCTATGTACTTTATAACAACAGAATAATTCTTTGAAAATTCATCATCACAAAATGAATATTGATTTTTCTAACTTTCTACAGGTCTGGTGTTTTGAGAAGAACGTTACCAAATCTTAAAGACTTTTGAAGAAAGCTGAAGGTTACGGTGATGTGACTATAACAACTATGATTAGCACATGTGTTGAAATAACCTAGTTTGTGACATTCTGAAAGCTTTTGTTTGAAAAAAAAAAGGGACGATTTTTTTTTCACCCATGATTCAAATCTGCCATCTCAAATTATTCAGGTTTGTGCACAAAACATTTCACCAGTATTTATTCATGCGCTGTTTCTTTTTAAATTTGTTAATTTATTTTCACATAATCGATGAATCCCTTGTTTTGTCGACTCTCAAACACGGGTCTGGATTCATTCAGCAATACACTCACGTACAACCACACACACAGACACAGACACACAGACACACACATACACATTGACAAAATGTCCTCACAGTGGCATGACACGATGTGTGATATCGATGTGATACAGTAATTGTCAGATTGAGCAAACCATTCTCCCATATATGCCTCATATGTGCCTTTGAGGGACCACTTGTGTTGCTTTTGAGTGCACATGTGTGTGCGTGTGTGTGTGCTATTTATTTACTCTCCCACCACACCAAATGTGACACAAGGTCGAGGCTCTGTGCGGGAAAACAGGAGACACCGTGGAAAAATAGCTCAAGCTGACGCAACTTCGTTTTGCTAAAAATTCTACCCTGGGGTACTGTATTCCCTGCAGCTGGGCCGAGTAATAAAAAGGGAACAAAAAGGTTCCCAATGTGCGTAACAATGCATAGCGTCGGTGAAACCTCATTGGCTGACATATTGCACCGGTGCACTCAGCTTTTGACAGACAACCTCTCCGGTCCATTCCGCAGGCAACAGTATGTACCAGCGCCCTGGGCTTTATTCGCTGCCTGACCACAACAAAATATGACACAGGATCGAGCTTAACGTAAGAAGAATAGGACGCAGTTTTGGTTTTGCAATGCAACCAAAACAACCTCTGCAACGAAACCTGCCGGGGAAACCGACACCCTGCAGCTGGGCCAAGTAATATTTGGAGAGCCAGGGACGAGTCCAGAGTTCCCCAAGGCGCTTAGCAGAGCGTAGCCACAGTAAAACATCATTGGCTAACGCACTCCCTCTCCGGCCCATTTGGCAGGCAAGTGTCAGTACCGACTCCTCGGTCTATGCCGGGGAACACTTTGACTCCGAAGAACAGGCCAGGAAAAAAGGTTTGTTGATTAGGAAAAGAGAGAACAACTCATCATGCTGCAACACAGGGGACATCACAGATTTACTGGAAAGGTCCTTAAAATACTCTCGGTAAATTGTTGAAGAACTTGTTGATATTGTTTCCTCCGTGGCTATTGTATACGAGGTTCTTACTAACAAACAAGAACTTGTGAAAAAAAACTTGAGTTGTGTTCAGTGACAATTTGATTGATTTTGTTCCTGTGGGACTGTAGTTTTCATCAAGTACCCTATTTATTTTCAATATTTCTTAAAATGTCAATATTTTCAGGAATATCAGGTGATCAGAATTTTTCAGTTCATTTTTTGATTTAAGAAAAAAATTTCCAAGTTGACTGAATTTATGGCATTGGCATTATCTTTACAATTCTTTTGATCTTATTATTGTTACTTTTAATTGCAAAAGCCTGGTCCTTCTTTTAAAATGTTATTGCAGAGTTCATATTGTTGTTTACATCGAGTATTTTTCAAGTGAGTAGCTTTGGAAGGAAAAAAACAACTTAGTTTACTTAGTTTTGTACGTAGATGTTTCACCGTGAGAGTTTTTGAAGGAAAACTGGTTCGTCTTGATGCATGTTTTGTAAACGAATTTCCATTGATTATGCTAAAAATCTAATATTCTCCGATGTTGTTTTCGAAAATACAGTCACTTCCATATAAATAAATGATCTGTTTGGTCTAAGAGAGACAAACTAGCAAATTAGGCTATTGTGTTGGAGAGAAAATATGAACATTACATTATTGCAGTTGGCTGATACAAAGTAGTCAGGATATCATACTTCGAGTGTTTTCTAATGCTGACACTAAATAATGTACTGAGTTGATCCTCACTGGGTGTCCTGCTACGATAGTTTCATGCATTATATTTGCACTCCAACTCGGATTAGCGGATGACTTCAGTTGTTTAGCTGCCAGAGAGCATTAAACTCGTTACAATGATAATAGCCAGTGCCATGAACATCTTGACCATTGCTGCATCAATAGGATTTCCTGAAAGTTTCTGAAATGTTTACAGCTTTCTTAGTGTTACTTGTTGTTTAATAGCGTAACATATCACCTATCTTCTCTGGAATGCCAAACTATCATAAGATCAATAGGGAACAACGTGACAAATAATCAGCTGCTAAAGTTAAACAAGCATTTGGAATTCATTATACACTGATTTAATGAGCTCGAAAGCTAAACGTTCATTTAAGCTTTTATGATTCAAACAAAGCATCCACACCGAGGAAGATATCACTCATTACTAATGCAAAGCATGTGTATTGACTGGATTGATACAATTTGACAAAGTTACACCAGGGAGATAAAAGAACCGAACAAATATATTAATGGATTCAATAAGTCTATCAATTGAGGACTCGAAAGCAATGCATTTTAATTTAGGCTTACGAATGAATTATCCATTTCATCGTCATTGTATTGCTATTTAGTCTCTATTCTTTTTTTAATGTTTGCTGTTGATGCTAAATATTCTTATTACTGATAGCATCCATGTCACTATTCTCATTTTTATTTAATGCTTTGTATCTTCTATTAAGGCGTAATTATTACGTTAATCGGTGCCTGTGTAGAGCGGATAATGATAGTCTCACGTTATCTGATTGTCCAAAGTAGAGCTACACCTGATATTAACACCTCTTAGTCAGCAAACGGGTTGGTGCTGCTTATAACTGTCCATATCTAATTAACACGCAGTACAGGTGATAACTTGTTTTTCTCAGCAATAATGTCGATTACACAATTCTCTCCTCTTGCATTCGTTCGTATGTTGTTTAATTATTTCATGCCGTCTGCGAAACAATTTTATCACTAAATGAACATTCACTGAGACGGTTTCATAGAACATTGAATTTTCAAACAACTACAACACGATCAATAATGGCATCACACCTGTTAACATGTCAATGATAATGTTATACAACAATTACATAAAACATCCGTAACTGGAGAGATATCGACAATACTGAGATAACATAAATATCAAACAAAGCAGACCAACTTATTCAAAAGGACTTTGAATATGGGTTTTGCAGGGGAAGCAAAGAAGTGCTTTACTGAGACACATCCGTCAAGATTTACAATTGATGTGACTTTATTGCATTTCCAGTGTTGTTTGAACAACTGAGTCTCTCTTCTGCATTGAACCCCCCTTCGACTTTGGTTGGCAGTGGCTAACCTCATCCTTTGTGGTGTGCCAGTGGTTCCTTTCTATCCCAAAGGCAATGGTAACAAGAACACAGGAAATGACCAGTTTTCTCTTAATCGATTTCCATATCGCTTTAAAGTGTCTAGGAATATTTTTCCTGAAATATTACTGGTGATTTGAGGTATCTATAATTTGTCTTGCCCCCTGATAGATACAGCAAGATATGATTTTTGTCCTTCCAAATTTTTACAAAATGCTATCAGAGAAGAGTTGATAGTCAAGTGAATATCAAACCAGAGAAAAGTTTAATGATATTCCAAGAAGTTAAGTAGAAAGGAAGAGCAGATTGATAAAGATTTGTTACGGTGGTTCAAATGTTCGGGATCTCTTTAGGTGGATAACGATTTAGATCAGATTTTGACTATGGTGAACAACTTTAATCAAATATATTACATGTTGGCCTTTAAAGCCTATATAATTGACGGCTGCCTTGATAACTTCGGAGGAAACATAGGATTTGAAATCATGAATGACTAAATGGTGTGCAGATGGCGGCTGAACAATATTGACTAGTCATTGATATCTACAAAATTCATCCAACACATAGCTATGAACTCAATTCATTTTGATGAATGAATGCCAACTGTTAGCAATTCATGGTAATTATTTTTTTTCTTTTCCTATAAGTTGTTCGACATTATTATGGAAGCATGTATATGAAATCTATAATCGTTTATTTGAATGTGGCCGTCCATGATGTTCATATGAGAAGACGTTGACTTAATGTATGTTCGGAACATGGAATTAGGAGTCGGTTATCCGAATATGCCTATCATTTATGTTTGTAAATGGATATAGCAATTTAAAGTAATCTTTTCTCTAAATGTAACCGTCAATAAACATAGGACATAGGGAGAGTGATTGCTTTTTAAATAAGCATTTGTGAATTGTAATACAACTTCCCCAGTCTATCACTACATATTACTAGATTTTGGATCATTTTTTCTTCGCTCGTTCACACATATCAGATGAAAATTGTCTCAAGATAGACACTTTGGGGGAGGGGTCCTGCATTTCTTTTAGATTTATTTCAATCAAGATTCATTCAAAATCCAACTGTATCTTGATGTCTGGGAAATATTTTCACACTTATTTTACATCTAACCCAGTTGTTCATGCATCACTCATATATTCTACGAGAATATATATATATATATACTGAGATCGTATACATAGATTGATAGACTGATAGAACACAAACGCATACAAACACACATATACACACACACACGCTCACACACACACGCTCGGACACACAATCACACACATAAACACATACACACATATATGCGCACGTATTGATAGGGAAATATATATATATATATATATATATATATGTGTGTGTGTGTGCGTGTGTGTGTGTATAGATATATATAAATATATATATATATATATATATATATATATATATATATATATATATATATATGTATATATATATATATATATATATATATATATATATACATACAACAATTGTAACAAATAGAAATGATTATACAATTATCAGTTACAAAGAACATAGAAATATTCCTCAAGAACAAATTTTGAAAAGAAAATACTACATTTACTTTATTTTTTCTTCGTGGGAATGGAGACGATGGGTAATTAAACTTTGACTAAATCTTTCGGCAGTTCTAGAATCATCATTCGATTTAGAAACATCACCAAATCAATTTGGGTATACAATCCGGTCCATTGATATCTAGAATAGTATTTAATTGATTTGTATGCAATTATGAATGGTGTAATGATGAATTATGAACAGTACTTATACCGAAATATTTGATATCCTAGGGATAAAGCAACTCCTGAAGGGGTGACGCAATGAATGACACCAAATGGAAACTTGGAATATAACCTTTGAAATAATCATTAATTTTCCCCCGACTGTACATTCACAGGCATGCTGAGGTGGACATTGTCAGTTCAAGTCTCAGTTAATCTTGTCAATCATTTTAAAACCTGTTGAGCGAGTTGTGGAGTATTCAATAACTTGAAAATAATGAGTGAATGAGCAAATACTGTTATTTTATTGTGGGAAAGGATGTATAATATCCCCAACCCAACCAAATCCATGTCTGTCAGTTTTACGCTGAACATGATATCTTAACACACTACTGTGCAGCACAAACCCTGTTAAGCAGAGGAGCAGGTTTAGGTCTTGCCAACAAGCAAGGTTACAGAATGAAAACTTGTGTTTCGTATTTGCAAATTAATACTCGTCTTATTTTTCTCTTCTATTTAAGTGTTCGATGGGTCGGTACTTCATCTAATTTAAGTAGTAAATTCTTGGGAGACAGACATGAAATATTTAGCAACGAACGATGAAACATTCAAACTTTTTCAACTGCTAAAATGAAGTCCCCAGACGAACTAAAATTGCTGCAAATGTAGATGAGTATTGTTGAATTTTCTGAATTTATTTATTCATTTCCTCATTGTTTGTGGTATTCTCCAATGGCCTGCCTATTCATCCAATTCAGTATTACCTGATTGGAATGTCCCTTGCCTCGAACCGTTGGTCAAAAATAGCTAAAAAATCTCTGAATGTGCACCAATTCCGTATATTTCAATGAACCCCTACCCCCCATGAAATGACCCAAAAATTTGGAACACCCCCCAAAAAAGCCAAAAAACAAAACAAACTAAAAACAAAACAACCCCATACCAACCCCACTACCTCGACCTAACTTTGACTTGCCATAAAAACAAACAATTCTAGTGTTGGATGGGTCAGTGCTGTGTCTAATGTTAGTAGTAAATTCTTGCTGGGAGATAGACATGAAATATTTAGCAACGAACGATGAAAAATTCTATCTTTCTCAACTGCTAAAATGAAGTCCCCGGACCAGCTATGCTATTGCAATCGAGTTTTTAAACTTAAACCTCTGTGGACTTTAATGCTAATAACTTTATATATAAGGGAGATGTATTTCCCAAGGCTGCCTCACCAACCCCTAACAGGTTGGAGGTAGAAAGAAAGAGATCCTTACTCATGGAATTTGCATCCACCTTATTTGGAAAATGGATCAAATCGTGTAAAAATGAAAAGAATTGATTTTTTTTCTCCCCGGTGCTCCAAACATCCCTTCTCGTCTCACAAGAACAGTTTGGATGAGTATCAAGAGCCAGTGGAGCTCTTCAACCACTGACCCGCAGTGGACAATCCACCAGACCCCCTCCCAACATGTCCTGGGCCAGCGTGGCAGGGTATGGCCCATCACTCCCCATGATTTGCACACCAAATATTATATTGGACGTTCCTGCTGGGACCTCGCTACTTGCTTTGGGTGGGGGTGATGTGCTCCAAGGGCGACTACCCAAACACTACACCAAGAGCTCGTCAGTTCCAGCTGGGCTTACTTTGGGTACGGATGATGTGCTCCGAAAGCAATTACCCAAATCCTTCACCAAGGGAACACCTGTTCTCCTGCATCACCGTTCTAACAGCGACCATTTAAACAGAACTCTAAGACAGTCAACAAGAGAGCAAATTTATACATAGGCATCTACAACGTCAGAACGATATCAACTGACATTCACCTAACTGATCTATAAAGTGAAATCAGAAATGTCAAATGGGACATCATAGGCATTAGTGAGGTAAGAAGACCTGGAGAATAACTAATCGAACTGAGAAGCAGACATCTTCTTTACAGCTACGGTAAAGAGAAAGTAAAACAAAGTGGAGTTGGCTTTCTCATCAATAAGGACCTCATAGACAAGGTAACTGGCTTCAAAGCCATCCCTGACCGAGTAGCTAGCGTCACAATACAACTTTCAAAACGATACAAACTCAATAAAATCCAAGTCTACGCTCCCACTTCGCAATCAACCCAACAGGAAATAGACAACTTCTATGATGACTTGAAATCCCTACTCAAAGACACCAGAAAACACTTCAATGTTATCATGGGAGACTTCAACGCACTGGTAGGACAAGGAAATGAAAATTGCATCGGCAAATTTGGATACAATATACGCAACGAGAGAGGAGACGATCTTGTAAACTATACAACGGCTAATAGATTCAAAATCATGAACACCTTATTCATGAAGGGACCCAATAGGAAATGGACTTGGAAGAGCCCCAATCACGAAACAAAAAACGAAATAGACTACATCCTAACGGACGAAATCGATTTTGTCAAGGACATCCAAGTCCTAAATCAAGTCCTCGTAGGCAGCGACCACAGAATGGTACGACGTAAAGTACAAACAAACACCAATAAAGAACGCAGGGAAACGTTCCATACAAAACCGCAGCCTCTAAACATACCAAAAGAAAACGCTCAATCTTTCAAGCTCAAATTGAAAAACAGATTCAGAATTCTTACTGAACAAGACAACACCGGCATCAACGAACTAAGCAACAAAATGAAAGCGTCAATAATTGAAGTATCCTCTACATTCAAGCCAATGAGAAAACAACCCATTTGCAAAATCTCAGATGAAACTAGAAACGCAGAAACCTCAAGCCACCGACAACATCGAGGGAGAAAATTGAAGAGGCTGAACTGAACAAATCGATCAAGAAGAAACGAAGGGAAGACAGAAGGAGATACACGACAGCAGTCATTGAATCAAATCTTGAAAAAGGCCAGGGCTTCAAAGCTATAAACAAACTCCTCAACTCGGGACGAAGGCAAATAACTAGCATACTTGAGAAAAATGGAAACCTAACAACAGACAGAGACAGGATTGTCGAACGTGCCAAAGAATTGTACCAAAAACTTTATTCGTCCGAACAAGGACTACAAAACAATGAGCAAGATATGCAAGACATGAGCAATCAACTCGAGGACTTCCCAAAAGTAACCCCATGGGAAGTGAAAGAAACCAGACGAAGGAAGGAACTCCCTCTGGACCAGACAACATCACCATCTATCTACTCCAAAAAGCAGGTAAATCATCTCTAGGAAACTGGCTGTCCTCTTCAACTTGTGTTTAAAACACAGTAAAGTCCCTGACGATTGGAACACTGCTATCATAATACTTTTATGTGTAAAAAGAAACACGAAAGACCTCAAAAACTAGAGGCCGATAAGCCTACTCAACTGAGTTTATAAACTTTTCACAAAGATCACAAAAACACTCGATAAAAACCAGCCACGTGAAAAAGCTGGCTTTCGAAGAAGCTACTCGACCATGGACCACCTGCACTCGATAAATCAACTGAAAGAAAAAGCAGCTGAGTATAAACAAGGTGTAGATCCAGTATATGTTGAAGTGGTGGAACATATATACACTCACAGTAGCTCATTCGTCAGGCTACATAAAGACTCGGACCCCTCCCAGCTCCAGAAAGGAGTGAGACAAGGTGATACCAGCTCACCTAAACTCTTTACAGCCTACCTCGAGATAATCTTCAGAAGGCTAGACTGGGAGAGTAAAGGAATAAAAATAGAACGGTTAGTATATGAGCAACCTCAGATTTTTAGACTTGATAGATAGATAGATAGATAGATAGATATATTGATAGATAGATAGATATAGGGAGAGATCTTGAGACATAATGAGTTATTCAGGTAAAAATGTTCCAATCAAATCCATTGGAAAAATCCCATATTATTCCTCCGGTTTCTTCAGTTAATGCAATCTGATATTACTTCTATTTCACCTGCTATCTAACCTGTTAAATTTTTGATGTTTGTTCCTCCTGTTCATCTTTCCTCTTGTATTTGAGGGACATTCATTGTAGTCCACACTGCAATTTTTGGTATGTTGACAATGCATCCGACAATGCATCCGACAAATGGGATCATCGAATGGGATGTTTGTTAAGAATAGGAGAAATTCTTTTTCTGCTTGTGAAATATACACTAATTGCGTGTCTCAATGATTTGCCAAAATTAAGATTGTGGTGTCACTAAAACGAACAATGGTAATTCCTTCGGGTAAATTCTTTGCACGTTGTATCTCATCATTGACGTACGAGTTCAAAAGAAATTCATTCTGACAAGTACAGTTTGTTTCAATACATTATAATTTTATGATAGTTTTATGAATTTAGAATAAAAAAATATCACCAAAACTACTTTTCATCCGTTTGGGAAGGTTTCACTCAATTTTTCTAGATCTAAAGTTCCCATTTTCACTAAAGGTGTAACTCAAATTCATTATGATTTGACATTTTTATCCTTTATTTAATTTCATTAATATATTCTATAGTTATATTCTTTTGTTTCTATCCTATATTCTATTTTATCATTTATTGCTGTTGATGCTATTTAATTTTGTTCAATTTGTTCTTGTTTTATTGATATGTAATATGCACATTTTCCATTGCAAAATTGAAGTTACGAAATAAAACAAATATTGTAGAGAAAATAAACTGATTAAAAAAGCAGTATCATTCTAGGGAACATTCCTCAGAATAAATGATCTGTTTTTAATGGAAACATAATCGTGCTTAATCTCATCTGCAACAAAAACTATTATTAAATTGTTTTGATGTTAGGTGAACATTGTTTAGTGATACAAAAATGAAATGCAAATAGAGTACCCAGACTTTTTTGTTATTCCTGCATGCGTGTTTTGTTCCAAATACACACACACACGTATACATATATATATATATATATATATATATATATATATATATATATATATATATATATATATATTATATATATATATATATATGTATATATATATATGTATATATATATATATATATATGTATATGTATATGTATGTATACATATATATATGTATATATATATATATATATATATATATATATATATATATATACATATGAAAGTCATTCAACATCATCAAGCCATCCCTCAAATTCTCAAAGGAGTATCATATACTGTATCCGAGTATTTATGATACTTTACCCGTGATTATTGTTTCCACAATAATGGAATCATTATGTCACGAGAAAATTCTCATTTGGAGATCGATCAATTATCAAGATTAATATAACAGTATGCAGGGTATGACACTCTCATGTGAGACTGTTAATCTGCAGTGTGACTTAGCTTCTATAATATAAAATCTTAGATAAAAAAAAAATACCTAAATTTTCTATTCTTTGCATCATGTTTACACCAAGATACATTCTTGAATTGGCTTCCTGTGATTTTCAGCTTTTTGCTGTTGAAAGGACCATGGACAAGATCAAGCAGAAGGTAACAAAGCAGCTAAAATAAAGCATGATTAATGATATTATTTTTTCGTCTTTTCCAGGAGGCTTAAACAATTCATCTAGTATTTATATACGTAAATGCAGCATCTCTATTAATGCTGGTTCCATCCATTGGAATATTCATGGCTTTCAAGTAAATGATTTTCTTTTCGTTTCAAGTCAGAGATCGTTGTGACAGCACAAATTGTTTCATTATTCATGTGTCCGTGTGTGTCCACCATGGGAGAGATTGATGGTACTCATCTCTCTTCAGGGTGGTTTGGAATCGGATTTTTCTGATTCCTAGTTAGGTTATAAACCGTCTATAGATAGCCAAAGTCATTTTTTATTTCCCAAAATTTTAAACATTCTCGCAGGAAATCGACTTTCATGTGTATAAACACATATCTAGGACATTTTCTCAACGTTCACAAAATATGTTGTGCATTGGGACACAAAGGGGCGTGTTTATACGCATCATTTCATATAAAACTAATGTTTATGGACAGCATCTGATTCAGTCCTAGTTTTGTTCAATTTTAACGGTAATTTGAAATTGATATATTCTTTATTTATCAACAGACCATTCTTATGCCATCAGGGAAACAAAATGATGTGTAGCATTAGATTTGATATGATAGCAGATTTGATCAGTCAAGTTTGGTTATATCTGTCATTTTATCTATTTATATGACATGGTTCACACATATGTGTTGTGGCGCTGTTTTTGGTCTCTTTCTTTAAAAGCTATACATCGTATTGCGAGGTCAACGTTGACAATGAATGAGATTTCATACGGGTTAAAGTGGCAGTTATTGGGAAATGGTCTGTATATATATTTTCTATCCCACTTTTTAATGTATTATACCGGATACAAAGCTTTTTAGATCTTTCAAGATATTTTGATGATAGCAGGGAAGATTTTGATTCACATCCTTCTCATCGTCACCAATGCTTCTGCAACATATACAAATTTTGCAAAGTTTGAGATCGATTTAGCAATTCCATTTTCCACTAGTCTACTGGGTTTTATCCTCAAATGAATTCCATAATACTTGTATCAGAATACGTTGAACTTTGTTGATAATTCTAGGTGCACTTCTTGATCGTAATTGTTTAAGGAGTTGGACTTGTAGACTTGCATATCGAATTGTTGCCTTACTTAATCAGCAACTATTTTAACAGAGTGTTAGACTAAGTTGAGATGAGTAAATTTCTACATATTTACTCCGTGGGTGATAGAGTTACGCATCTATCGTCGGTGATCGAATCCTATGTTTGGGTTTGAATAGAAACCGACATTTCGATATGTGGTGTTCCAAACATCGAAAACCCACCATTGTTAAAAGCGGAATCGTTATCCTGTGCGTTACACGAAGAGGGAACTACTTAAAGTGAGAGTTTCTTCCTATCTAGAGAATCATTGCAGCACAATATTTCTGCTTTCATTCCTGTCATTCTCCAAACATCGATCATGGCTTGAAGGGTAACTATTAGAATCGGTGGGATAAACGTAGCAATCTCAAATAGTCTAATGACAACCGTTCTTGATAATTACTCAACCTAGCTTAGTATGGAACAAGGCAAATTGAAATTGAGATATATAATTCGGCACTATTTCAAATAGGGTGTTTCCAATTACCCTGGAAATCAGCATTTCCGCTCTTTTTCACTTCAATGGGAACAAATGCTCCCTATGAAAAATACGCAATTATCTCAACTACCACAGATACATTGCCTGCATATATCACAAGTCTACTCTCATTCATATTCAAAGTTTGTACGATCCACGATGAAACTCAACTTTGTAAATGTTGATATTGATTTACCAAAGTGAATGGAGCCATGTTTGTAATGGGATGAAATTGAGATTTAAATTAATCCGATGAAAAGCTTCTTTCTACTTTTTTGGTTTCTTTCTTTAGTTTCTTTCTTCCCCTTTTTTGACTTTTTTCATTTGCTCTTCTATTGTTCTCATTCTTTCTTTTTCATTTTCTCAGTCACTTTTCCTCTCCTCAAGTTCACATACATCACTTTTTTTCTATCTCTTTTTTATGTATTTCCATCGGTTTATCCTTCCCCAACTGTCACCATTCTTTTCCCTCTGTTTTTTTCTAATACTTAATTCAACTATTTGAGAATTAAATCATTGAAGCAAAACAACATAGTCGTTGTTTTTAAGTGATGCTTCGTGGCAACTGTAGTGTTGAAGAAGTTTGGAAAGGTTGTTTTGCGTTGCTTCCAAATATCACCAGGAAAATACCTTGCAATTTTGTTTTCCATTTCCCCGTGATTGGCTGATTAGAATGATTCTTTTCCCCTCACCAGGATTAGAAAAGTCTTCCCCAGCTCGAAACTTCAGTTCGTTAAAACATACTACAGGTATTGCCAGCTTATCAAAAGTTCTAACTAAAAAGGAAAGGCCAGAAAGTGAAGTCATAGTAAACTGTTTAAACTCAAGTGTATTGTTATGCTACCTTTGATACTATGAATAGGGTTACATTTTCAAATTAAATCTGGTTTTGATTGCTTGCATCATTTCTGACACGTCGAGTGAACATATGGATATCAACACAATATATATTTGACCAAATCCGAACTTTGGACACAAATCTGGCGACAAAAATATAATATTATCGAAACTATTTCTGATTGGGTTGTTTCCGGAGTGTATGAATACTTCGAGGAGTCACCCACGTATATTGACAATATAATATACCAGACAATGCTAAGCCACCCTAAAAAGACTAGATTCATTGATGTATTTGGCAACAAAAATGGCATCAGAAAGAAGGCTCGCCGTTGATCCATGGCTAGTTAATTCACTTAGTAAACCTCTTGATCTTAACAACCGTTGGTCTGTGTCAGTAAAAGTTAGGCAGAGTAAATATTTGATTGTGTCCGTGCCAGTCTCGTAGACAATTAGCTTGTTTAATGAGTTGATCCTCACCGTGTACAGTGATATTGATTAGAGGCTGACATTTGAATAAAAGTAATATCTTCAGTGAAAAGCATACGCTGATTAAAATTTACGTCCAGGATACCTGTGTACAGAATTAACCACTCTGTCATTCACAAGAATTAGTTGTAAGTGACTAGAGTTGCATTTGACTTTAAAGTGAGTTATTTTCTATCGTCTAATTTATCAACAAAAAAAAAACTACTTTAGAATTGAATTTCTATACGTATCGTTTTTTTTTTCTCTCTTATTTGATCATAAACTTGCTTTGAGAGAAAATTCAAAGTTTCTAAGTGCAATGTTTTTCAATGTCTCTTGTTAAGTGGTGACTTGGCTAAAACGAGAAAAAAACATGGCGTGCTCTTCCATGCAAGTGCATTCCTTCCAGATTGGGCAATACTTGGAATAAGGCCAGTATAGACTCTATTCGAGTCTTTTTTAATGTTTGTTAGTCACATGTTACCGTTTTTCTCTGACTGAAAACGGGAAGCCATCCTCAACCTGGTTGTCTCGTACGAGTGAGTCCTTTCCTGACCGAGTGGACAGTGAATCATGTCTTTTGAAGATTCTATTCGTGTCACTGACGTACCCAACGAATCAAAACTTCATCACTCTTTCTTGTGGCGCTTTGAAAAGTGAATGCTGATGGATCAATGATTCAATCTGAAAGCTGCAATTTCTACAATACGTATTTTTTTATTTTCCTAGCCTCTCTCTTTTGATTCATTATACTTTGTGTTTCGATCGATGATCATGTTACAGTGAATAAGGCTACACGCTGGATAGTTTTGTAAATTTTTCAGTTCATTAATTTTGTAAAACAAAAATGTATCCCTACGGACGATTTCAGCTTTGTAAATATAACTCCGGAGACTTCAAATTCATCCACATGTTCAGAACGCAATGCATATCCAAATACACCCATACACACGCACATAGATACAAATGTCCTGATATATATGTGTGTGTATATATATATATATATATATATATATATATATATATATATATATATATATATATATATATGTGTGTATATATATATATATATATATATATATATGTGTGTGTATATATATATATATATATATATATATATATATATATATATATATATATATATATATATATGAAGTAGACTCTGTCGTGCTGACCCTTTAAAATTGATCAGTGCTTGGAAGAAGATATATACTTGAATGGTATAGGAAGCAAAAAAAAAATGAATCTGAATGTCATATCGTCTTTGAATCGAACATAATATCTCTAAAATCACACTAGAATAATTTCTTACATTGGCGATGTCTTTAACCGTCCCTGCTTGTTGGGTTAGCGTTTTGTTAAAACTTGGCGCTCTAAAATGACATGCAAACTCCTACCAGCACTTCTTAAATCATTGTTCGAGGCATTCATGGATATATGTTTTTCTTGTATAGTGAAAACCTGTGATTATATTACTCTGGCCTTGCATTTATAGAAATTATTGATGATGATAGTAAAATTGGATGTTTTTATATCAACTTGTATGGGAAGAATGATTGTTAAGTGTACAGCAATTATATTCAGCCAGGAACTATTTTTCTCGAATGTCATTTGAGCAAATTTAATTGCTATTGGTGCGAAATGGCTTACCTTAAGAAAACCAATTAGCCTAATTTTACATCTGAGTCACCTTGACCTTTGAGATTTGAACATAAGGACCAAAAAAGGTGCAGAATGGTTCTACATTTACTGATGGACAATGTTCAGGTGACATTATTTATGTCCATTGAGCAACAACACCTTTGAAATAAACATGGATCTATTTCTAACCCTATTATAGGGAAAACTGCAGAGAGATGGGCAGTGGAAAAGATATCAGACTGAGAGAAGCTGACAGTGCACACGGAATCCAGTATGTGGGGGGAACGGTTGAAAACATTCCAATTTTCTCTTTTCACGAGACAAAAATATAAATAAATTAGGAGGGAACATTAAAAAAAAAAAGGAAAGCATCCCCTACCCCCTTTAAAGTGGCTATAAAAACATGAAAACAAGCGGTTAAAATCGAGGACAGGTCTCGAGTGTAGTACGATTTAGCCTGGTAAATAGGGAGGTGTAATTTTCTATATAATCTTGGTCAAATATTATCTCTCGCTTCTTACGTTTCACACCCTTTCGTGGTTTCCAGGATAATATACTCATTTCCATGAATGAAAACTGTTAAGACTCGGATTTTTTGGTTGAATGAGAGTGATTTTTCATGAAACAGTCAAAGTTTGAAAGATGCAAGACTAATGTCGGGATTCAAAATCAGACCTTTTTTTTTGTTGACTGACCAAACTATCACTGGTAATGTGTGCAGGCTAAACAATTCTGCACTGAGAGAGAGAGAGAGAGAGAGAGAGAGAGAGAGAGAGAGAGAGAGAGAGAGAGAGAGGGAGAGAGGGGGAAAGAGGGGGAAAGAGGACCGAAGACAAATCGAGACAAAGTCACAGTGAGAGATACCTTGTCAAAAAAGGGAGATATAAGTTAATTATTTTTTTTACCATCAGCAGCCAAATACTGGCAGTTAGGTGATCGTCTGACCGTTTTTGTGGTCTTTTCCTATCTGGTGTGCTATTTTGGTTACAAACTCTTGGTCCCCTATCTATTGGTAAGGGTACCTTCCCCTTTCAAAAATCATTCGACTGAATTAACTTACTTTGTTCATTCACATGATACTGAAACTAACCTTTCTCTTTCATTTTCCTCTTGCCTTTTCCTGTTTCTCACACAACTATCTTACTGTCTATTTTCTAACCTCAGCTGATAGAGTTTTACACTTATAGAATCATTATATATCATTTTTCCTCCAATTTCTTTAAATGAATTTTAATTGGATGGCTGCAACTGACTATCTATCTATCAGTGTGACTTCTGACTGACCCCGATTGATCTTTTAGATAAATCTTTTTGTGATGTTTCTATCGTCCTTCAGCGTCTGAAAAGGTTTAAACTGTACCCTTTTTTATCTCCAATCATCATATATTCATGCTAAAGTATTCGTAAAAAAAATTTGATCCACAGATAAAATTGAATACAATGTTCAAGTAGAAATCTGCATCAGCCCTCATATTGTAACATCGGTCGATTGTTCCAACTCCTTTGTAGCTTTATTGAATTATATAAGTAATGGCAATTAAATTATGGATAACAAAATGAACACTTGAAAAATCTAAAATTGAATCGCCAGCTCGTGAAATGCACTTATTGAACGCCGAAAAGAACAAGGGGAATGTGATAAAAAAAACCGTATCTGACAATGTTTCCCCGGGCTGCTGTCAATATAGTCTTGAATATAATTCAATTCTTATTCAAGCCAAAGAATGAAAGAAACCCTTAGTGTCAAAATATTATCTGAAAATTTACTGAGAAGACGTTATTCCAAATACATCAAACAAACAGTATCTAACTAATTTGATGATAAACTGTTGAGATAAAAGAAAAACTACCAATTGAAATTATCTTGCAAATTTGTGTAATAGCTGATACGAGTTACTTCATGTTGCGCTCAGTTCATCCCAAAGGGGAACAGCTTCTACTGCAATAATATTCAATTGTTTGGAACCAAGACAAATGAAATATTGCATCGAATATTTTATTTTATTTTCAATTAGTACTCTTTGAGAGAAGATTTAATGTATACTGACATGTGTATATATACATAAATGTGGGTTTGATACGTATTCCACAAATTTGTGTTGTTTTTCAATCAATGTACCCAGGCCCAAAGTGCATTTCAGTATATGATACTAGAAAATAAGAATGAGTTTGGCAGAAAGGGTCTACAACTCATGAATCCTACTGAAGGTAACTTCTGGAGCTGGAACATCGAACCTAACCCAAAATTCGAAACACAAACATAAAACACATCGGAGAATCATGCTCAACAATACATTGAAAGATTACAAACCAAGATGTTATAATGAAAAATAAAACAAGAACAATAGTCGAGTATATGATAGAATCGAATCGAAAAACTCGAATGGCAATGGTCTGGTAGTGTTGCAAGGACGTCAGACAACTGGTAGATATTATAATTCACAACATGAAACCCCAGAGATAATATGCAAAATTGTGCCAAGTAAAATATAAGAAGGTATGGCGACGGAAACTAGTTTAACAAGTATTGGCCAAGCAATGCCTATGATAGCTACATCAGGCGCTCTCATTGGCATCAGAAAAAGTTTTATGTCAAATGACGGACACTAAATAGATAGTGAAGATTAGTAGCATGAGTTTTTTTTTTATGAAAGAGGAAAGGTATGGAATTAACTTTTTTTTTCTTTTCAGAGTTACCAGTCTCTTGAACCCAGAACTATCCTAACCTTTGACGATGGCTCTATTTTTAGATAGCAGAGTGAATTTACAATTGTCAAGACAAATGTTTTAAATGATTAGTACTCCTTCTTTGAGGAACGATTGTCTCAGAAACTGCATCAAGGAAAATCTTTTTTATTTTTTCGGTAAGTGACTGATAATCCTAATTAGGAATTTACACATCTTCCTGGTCCTCAGCTAAAATTCTCTACTTATTTTCTAACGGATATTCGGATCAATTATCATCGTGCAAAACTGATCAATAACAGAATTTTTTTTTCCACTATGTGTTTCCCAATTGTTATTTATTTCTCTCAATACATTTCTGGAAAGATTCACATAGTATAAAAACAAGAAACCAAAAACTTATGAATAAATTGAATATAAAGTAAAATAACAAAGCAAAACAAACAAACATCATTCGTTTTGATGCAGAAATTCATTCACTTCTGTGTGAACGCTCTTTGCCTCCAGTAATCCAGCTGTTGGTCTGAAATAAACAAAGCTGTTTAACTTTGAGAATAACTGCTCTAATTTGGAACTGGATTCAAGGCTTCAGAACTGTTTATCATCATCTGTATTTGATGTATATATATATATAGAGAGAGAGAAAACAACTACTCAAATTCCTGTATTTTCCACTTCTATCAACTATATCCCAATTACGTAATTTTTTGCAATTTTGAAATACCTATCCTACTTGCAATTGAGTTTATGCCATACACATAATCATTCATTTCATATTGAGTATCATGTTTTTTTATACTGTCAATGTTCAATTTCATACTACCAATAACGTAATTCTATTTTTCATTCACATATGCATATATATATATATATATATATATATATATATATATATATATATATATATATATATATGTATATAAATATATATCTATATATATATTCACACACACAAAGGCACATACACACACACACAACCACACTCATATATATATATATATATATATATATATATATATATATATATATATATATATATATAGTGTGTGTGTGTGTGTGTGTGTGTGAGGTGTTCATGCATTTGTGCAAAAGGTAAAATTATCATTTTCAGGTACACACTTTTATTTATATGATAAGATAATAGGACAAATTTTATATTGTCGACTGTTTCCTATTTTTTGTAATCATTAAGCAAATAAATATGAGATAATCAAAATGGAAAAACCTTGAATGGTACAAAAACATGATGTTGACAGCTAGTTTGATTCATTTTGAATGTTCACTTCTAAAATCAATTGCATTCTGTATATAAGAAGATATCAATCTGAGAAATCTTGTCAAATTCAGAGAAACCCGTTGCTTTCCACTGTCCAATGGTCGTTTTGCTTGTGAATAATTCAGATTTAGACACATTTACGGAAGAAACATATCAAGAGAAGATAAAAAGTTCTTTGGAAGAAAAGTTGAAATAAAGGTTTGACGATTGAACATCAAATTAAAGGTATCTGTTTACCTGTTCTGTTATATGATATCAAATGGATTTTTTTAAAGCGAAAGATGAATACTGAATCACTATGTACCTGGAATGTTCTGATCAGGATACAGGGAAATCCCTCAACTTGTATTCAGAGGTATCTGTTCGCCTGACAAGTTACATTATAGCAAATAGATCTATAATTCTTATGAATAAATATGCAAACAACATGTATCTAAGAGCCATTTTCCATTAACTGAATAAAACAGAAGATAATTCAACTGAAATTCAATCATATGCACTCCTCACAGCGATTAACAATATCCAAAGAAAGCCATCAAATTGAATTCTTTCGTTCTGTTACTTTCACTTTCACCTCATTGTAAATTTCAGATTATTTTTTTCATCCTGTTTGTATCTTTTCAACTGTGAAAAATCGATCTCTATCAGAGCATAAAAATCTTTTGGACATTGAATTATGGGAGTAAACAAGTATACTTCAATCCAAACAAACATATTTGACGAAGAAGTTGGATAAGTAAATACAAGAACATCAATTTAGACAATAAATTGTCCTAAATTCGAACTTAGACGTGACTTGTGTCAGAAACAGTCGTGTTTCACTTACCGGTGTCAGTGGTTGATTTTTTAGCTAAATAATGGACATAAGCATTTTAGTGATATGTACCAGTATATATCACATCTGAAAGGAGGTTCTGACTTGTGTCTTAGATGGTTATGCATTATCTAAGCGTACTATCCAGCCTCAACGGTATCACAATCAGTAACAGCTGCGGCATTCTTTTGACGTCTTTTACAGAAAAGGATTTGTCAAACCTCTCAATCATGGGCGTCGTTGACAATAATTTCAGCACTTGTCTAGGTCTTACCATCTTATATATTTCCAACCACTATTTCGGATGTGATTTTTAAGGATATCCTCGTTGTGAGCCATGATATCCTGTGTTGTCTGGTATTTCTGCAACATAGCCAGCCTATTGTCGTTATATCAGGTTTTCCCCATGGTATATTGTGCTGTTTTGTGATATCTACATGAGACATTGTGCATGACTTTCTTATATCCACGCAGCATGGTTTTCAGTTTGAAGGTCAGTCATATTCATATCTCAGCTACATAGATATTCCTTAGGAACAGCTTAATGATTTTGTGAGATAAAGCATTGTCGTTATTATATGAATTATGTTGGTTCGTAATGTTTATTTCTTGCTGTGTTGGATAAGGCTTTAAACTAGTCCAATGTCCATCCCTCTTCGGTCAAACGTGATAACTGGTCTAAAGTTTAGAATAGAATGATGAAATCTATAGTTATATGATGCTGGGGAATGAACTGTGCGGAAAATTGTGTCCATTGTCAATGAAGTGATGTGATTTATTAAAACTCTTTCTCAAGAATCATCGTTTCCAATCTTGTTCCTCTGACTAATATGACAATCACGACTCCGATTGTAGAATTCTTAGAACGATTTACAAGTTGTCCTAAGAATCATTGGAGATATTATATAATTTTTGTGAAAACCATCAGCACACGATATGATTAAAGGAATATTGGCATGTGCTTATTGAAACAGGAAGAAAATCCCTGAAATCATCAAGAATACACATAGATGAGTACAGTGACCTTTTGCCAAACTTCTACTCATTAGGAGACCGTCGGGATATTGTTGGGACCACATTGCATATTGTCATGAATTTTTTGTTGTTGACCAATGGAATAATGAGATTGATTTTTGTTAATGCGGAAACTTTTCGAGGTTTTCATGGTTTTGCTATTTACAAAATAAGTATTTAAAGAAATGGACACATGCGTTCATGTTTGCCAGAGAAAGATACAGTGTGTATTGAGGAATACCAGTTGGAAAGTGGTGTCGAGAAAACGGGATAAAACTGAATTATAATCACTTTTTTGGAACAATTTGACTTATTTTCTGACTGCTATGGATTTAAAATCGTGGTAAAGATTTTGCAAATAAAATGATGGTAGTCAAATATATATTAAGCTATTTCAAAATGTTGTAGTTGGATAATTTATGTTTCAGTTTTTTCCATATTTGTTAAACATTTTTAAGAGATATCTTACTCATCAAAAACAATCATTTCACTTGTGCAGAAATACAAAAATTGGTCTTTTATCGAAACTTCATGAATGATTTTAGAGTCGTTACTAACATACACTCCGGGATATTTTTAATAATTTTTTTCACACTTGAAAGAATTTGACCAGACATTCAAATATTGTATTTTCAAAATCTTTCTTTAATTCCATAACTGCTGGTAAAGTTGTGAAATTGGAATTGGGCAAACAGGGACAAAGGAATTTTGCTGGAAGTCAAGGTAGAGAGTGCTTACCTGCCTTGAAAATTGGTATTTGTTATCTGGAGTTTCATTCAGCTCCAAATATCTCCCACTGTTCCATATCCTATGTGCAGTGTCCTCTTACGAAAAGGTCGATTGCATTTTTCCTGTTTCAGACCTTGTATTCCGATAGATATTCCCATAGCAAATATTGGGATACTTTCATTCCACCTTCTTAACGGTTTTCATGCGGGATCTATTTTTTTTATAGACATGTAGGAACCCAATTTTGCATAGACCACTGTGTCATGCTATTCAACCCACAGCAAACAACTCTCCAGAATGTGTCTATGCATACAGAATGGTTTCTAACAAGTTGTTATGCGTTGTTTCATTTTGCTTTGAAGGTCCCTGACTCACATGTCATAGTTGAATGTATCTGTCAACCCCTTTAGAACCTCATTCACTATTGTTTCTGAGATAATTTATTTTTGACCATCACTTTGTTTTTAATTCTGCTCATATTCAGGCTTTCTTTCACTATTTAGATCAGTCAACTTGGCTTGTAATTCTTGCATGTTTTCTGATTTCATGGAAACGTACTTCCGAATTTCAATTTACGCACACTCTTTCACCTCATTCAGTTTTCTGAAAGACACTCTCAGTAGGCATTGAAAATAAATCAGGTGATATGTATTACCTCGTTTCTTTCATCTAATTATCTTTATCTTGATTTGATCGTTATTTTCTTCTACCATCGAATCATCATTTCTGTATATGTTCTGAATGATTAGAATGAACTTTATGTCGAGGCCTTCTTCTTGTATTGAGTCAAGGCATTGTCATATTCTACAAACACAACTCAAACTGTTTTTCTCGTTGATTGAAGACGTCAAGTGATTTATTTTACGTTGCATGGCAACTTCTGAAGTCTGCCTGTATTCATCATTGATTTCCATCTATTAAAGTGTCTGCCGGACTGAACAGGAGTAATTGTGTGAATGATCTCTATAGATGGTTAGATTGTTGTATGATAATGGTTTGGTTACTTGCGAACCTGTTTCTTGTGGAGTAAGATCGTAATTCTTAGGTAGAATTCTGAGGAACCGTATGAATAGCTGTGCCAGACCTTCGTGAGAAAAAAATTCTTACACCTCCGAGAAAGTCTTTTGATATGCCATCCTCTCTTGTTGCTTTTCCAAATTTCTCAATCCGTAGCACCAACAATATTTCGTATCCAGTATGTCTAGGATCTCATTACTATCTATTGGTTTATCAGTTAGGTAATTTAATTCTTTGAGGCTTAGACGTTTGAATGTATTCCGCATCGCCATTTGAGCATTTCATTGTTGTTAAAATATCTCTTATGCCTGATTTTTAAATCATATAGTGCACTGTCTTTTGAAATCTTAATGTGTATGATGTCGAATACGATGGAAGATGTGTTAAGAATAAGAATACGTGAGAATATTTCGAACCAATTTTAAATTTCATCTTACGTGTTCATGTTATCAAAATGCGTGTATTTGTCCAACATGAGCGGTAATTAAAAACTTGGAATTTATTTCAAGGTGTCTTGTCCGTACATAAACATTCGTAAAATTTAAAAGCTTTTTAAAGGGGGTGGGTCCTAAAAAAATTAACAGAAGATTTGGGACAGGATGCTTGGGAACTAAGCTAAGGATTTTTAACACTTCAATAGAATTAGAAAACGACTCACGCATCTCCGATAAGATGCTTAATTGAAAATGTTCATTAGCATGGGAATCGATGCGGAGTAGGAATCATGCAACATGGTGATTAAAAGAAGGGCAAAGGCAATGAACTAAGCGGGGGAAATCTTTCTGTTGAAGTCTAGAGAGATTCATAATACATTTCCGTGCTTTTTCCTTTTTTGTTGGTGTCTAGAATATGTGCCTGGCCGTGTATAGGAAGAGTCGGGGAAGGTTGTGTGATAAGTTTTGATAAACTATGGCTTCCATTCAATTATTTACTGTGTTTCAGTCATCAACCTTTGAAAATGAAGGTTAACTGCAATGTACGTTAACAGTTCTAACAACAGCAAAAATAGTAGGAAATATTACAAAGAGTTTGGCATCCAGTGAGTGGGAGCCGGTTGTTTAGTAAAGTTTTAAAGGTCCGTTTTGTTTCCCGTTGATCGTTCCCTTCATTTTTTTTGAAGGGGTATGCTCAATCACTTGAACCAGTCAAATTAGATTTGATTTACCAAGCAGTAAATATTAGATCAAACTAACTTGTCTTACGCTTCATCCCGTATGACTTTTAAATCACTCGTAGGTTATTTTTCTTAAAACTTCATTTTTGCATTAAATAAAAGATTGTCGTTTTTGACCATGCAAGATCATTTTTCATGACCTACCAGTGGCATTTTATAACGTGAAAACCTTTAAATGAGTTGGTTTATTGTATTTACGTGATCCATTTTTGAATAGCTGTTTCTCGACTGCAGAACCTTTTGGGAATTATATGTACTTTACTGTAATCGAAAACCCCATACCTAAATATTTGAATACAAGACTGAATTTCAAAAACAAATCTACATTAAGAGAGACATTTGATAGGCATAGTTGCAAAATTAAGTGACAAGACGATTACATCGGCAATGGTGGTAGAAGCAGAACATAGTTGATAATAGTACTAGACACTTGCAAAGATTGCTAACATGTCTTATCATCGGGGAAAGAAAATCGATACACTCCGGATATAGTTGATGCTGCTACACACAGTTAAGAGACTATTAAACTCAATTTATGTTATTTTTTTTCTTTATAATAATATTCAGAAATCTCTTGGGAATTCTTGGTAGTTAATGGAGTGGTGTTTTTCCAAGTTTAGTGGTTCAGTGGTTAGATAGTGTCATTCAATGAGACCAATGTCTCATTCATTGAAGCAAATGCAATAATTGTCTGCCATTCGATTCCTGGGGGTTGATAACAAAACATTAAAGTCAGTGGAAACCACGATTAAAAGAAGAGAAATTGTCCAGTTAAACATTTGAAATGAAGAAGAGAGAAATATTGAAGTGAAAATGGAGCAAGGGGTAAGTTAAAGTAGGGAACTGAAATAATAACCAAAAGAAGGTGAAGTGGGTGGCAATTGAGAAAGTGAAAGAATCAATCTGAAAGTGTGAAACAAGCTTGATCCGCCACAAACCTTCTCATAAAGCATATACTGTTACATAGACAGAAAAGATTTGCGTATTGGACACAGGGAATAGATATGAGAGTGACCTGAAAATATGAAACAAAATATCTTTGCTTCAAAAATAAATTCTTTGCAGTGAAAGTCAAAGACAGATGCCAATAATGGAAAGAATGGAATCGAAATCGAGAATTAAAAACTGACCAAGTTTAAACTTGAACTTAATGAGATTCCTGGATGTAAATATTAAGTATTTGCTGCAATTCAAATGAAATAGGTGGGAATTACTGAATCATGATCATCTGAACCTTGTTTTCAAAAATATTCATGATTATATTTCTATCAATACTGATGAAAACACCTTTACGGCTGAGATAATACACGTGGTGAGAATTTTGATATTAAATGAGGACACAATCCATCCGTCTGAGACAGTGATTTCGAAACTGTTCTGTACATAGGCCAAAGTAGATATTTCACATATAAACGTATCATGGCTGCAGTTGTGAAGTCTTTTTCCATGGCGAAACATGAAGAAATATATCTATGGTAAAAAGCACCACCAGAGTAAAATTGAAATTGATAAGACAAAAATATTTCAGTAGACGGTGAAAGCAAATTTTGCATCGCCAAATTGGTTTAGGCTTATAACATGCATTGTCCTTTTTCTCTGCAACAGAATGGTTCGACGAAAGACAAAATAGTAATAAAACAACTTGATTGTTTTAAATTACTGTTTGCCGCTCATAGCAGATGAAAACATAAAGAATATGGGCAGCGTTGCAGATAATTTTTTTCTCCTGTGGTTTGGCAATATTTTACACCCAGTGTTGGAGAATAGTTTTAACCCATGTTAAGCCATGTGTTTGGACGTACATTTCATATTCTCGTGTATGAATACCGATTGATTCATACACGTAGTATAGCTGACATAACATTCTGTATAAATCTGCCATTGTTGTTAGGAAAAAAGCAAAATATCAAGTGTTATTGAGTTACTGTCTCATTAAAAATCTATTTTGACGCCAATATGCGGTGGAGAGGAAGTTACTCTGATAGACGTATGGAAAAAAGACATGATTTGTCAATTAAACCCACAGTTCTCTAGTATTTTGTCTCAGACACATCACAGGAAGTAGACACTGCGGTTTGTTTTAATTTTTGGAATGATATTCAGTTATTTCTCAGAATAGTTTTCATATACGATAGAGTGATGATATAGTTTTTAAAAAATATTATCCTGGGATGAAGTAAGACAATATATTAATAATTTTCCAACAAATATATACCTTTATCCAAACTTTCAGTCTCTTTTCATCACAACTCATGATTAGACTATTATAATGGACTCCGCTGTCTAGATGGTTTGTTCGATTTTCAACATGAAATTGTCCATTATTTTCTGATTTCTATGCTTAAATATATATATATATATATATATATATATATATATATATATATATATATATATATATATATATATATATATATATATATATATATATATATATATATATATATATATAAGAAAGCACTTCTTTAATGGCCGATACAATCCATGTATGGAGTCCGAAAGATTCATGATTTATACTTTGATCAGTCGTCCAAAGAAAAATCTAAACGATACGGCAAATAATCTATATACCTCAAAATTAAATATTGTTAACCGTGGAATATGAATCATTCATAGATTTTTATTGAGATTACACTTTACTGATAGCATTCAAAATATAGAAATTCCGAAGATTCCAGTGAAAAATATGAGAATTGAAAATTTTTGAAGCAATACTCTGCAGTGATGAATGTCAGATGTTTCACTTGGGGTTGAACGAGTCCTGTGCATTGTTTTTTTTTTCAAAGCATTAAGCTGTAGTGATGAAGTTAAATATTTCACTTGGGCTCTGTCATGTGAGCTCATCTCATGGGTGGTGACTTCTGGAAACACTCTGATATTTTTTTAGGGCATAGGTCAAGTGACCTCATCTCTTGGCAGGGCTGATTTAAAAACAAAACGATACCGTGCCGTGAGGAATGTCAGATATTTTGTTGGGGTTGGTCGATTCTTGTGCATGGGTATTTTTTCAAAGCATAACGTTGTAGTGGTGAATGTCAGATATTTCTCCTAGGCTCCATCACGTGAGCTCATCTTATGGATGTCAACTATTGGAAACAGTTACACCGTCGTGATTATTGTTAAATATTTTGTTAGGTCTTGGTCGAATGAGCTCATTTATGGTTGGCAACTTTTTGGCAGCAATTACACTGCATCGATTAATGTTCGGTCATGTGACTTGATCTCAAGACTGGGCCATTCTTCGAGAGTGATACTCTGCAGTGATGGATTTCTGATATCATGTTTGTCGTTGGTCGTGTTTTATGCGTGAGTACTTTTTCAAAATATAACGCTGTAGTGATAAAGTTATATATTTCACTCGTGCTCCGTCACATGACCTCCTCTCCGAGATAGAAACTTTTTAGAACATTTATTCTAAAGTGATTAATGTCAGATGTTTTGTTAGGGCTTGCTCACATAAGCTCATCTTTTGGTTGGCAACTTTTGTGAGCATTTACACCGCATTGATTAATGTTAAATCTTTTGTTAGAGCTTGGTCATTTGATTTCATCACATGGCAGGGCCGATTTTTGAAAGCATACTCTGCAGCAATGAATGTCAGATATTTTGGAGGTGTTGGTCGTGTTCTGTGCTTGGATATTTTTTCAAATCATAACGTTGTAGTGATGAAGATAGATATCTCATTTGGGTTCAATCATGTGAGCTCTTTCCATGGATGGTGACTTTTACAGATGGTTGCACTTCATTGATTAATGTTAGATACTTTGTAAGGGCTTGGTCATGTGATTTGATCACATGGAAGGTCCGTTTTTTTGAAAGGAATACCCCTGAATGTCGGATATTTTGCTGGGGTTGATTGACTCTACTGCATGGGTATTTTTTTCAAAGCATATCACTGTAGTGATAAAGTTAGATATTTCACTTGAGCTCTGCCATGTGCGCTCATCTTATGGATGGTGATATTTAGAAACAATTAAACTGCAGTCTTTAATGTTGGATATTTTGTTCGAGCTTAGTCATATTTTCTCATCTTATGGTTGGCAACATTTTAGAAACATATACATAGCATTGATTATTGTTAAATAATTTGATAGGGTTCTGTCACGTGGCATCATCATATGGCAACGTCTTTTTTCGAAGGCAATAATCAGCAGTGATGATCATAAAATATTTTGTTGGGGTTTGGGTGAATCTTGTACATGAGTATTTTTTTCAAAGCATAACACTGTAATGATGAATGTTAGATATCTCACTTTGGCTCCATCACGTTAGTTCATCTTATGGATAGCAATGTTTGGGAACAGTTACGCTACAGTGATTCATGTTAGATATTTTCTTCAGGCTTGGTCACGTGAGCTCATCTTATGGTTCATGACCTTTTGAGAACAGTTACACAACAAGGACGATTGTTATATATCTTGTTATGACTACATCACGTGACCTCATCACATGACCTCATCACATGACAGGACTATTTTTTAAAGCAAGAGCTCTGCAACAATGTATGTGAGATATTTTGGGTTTTTTTGTCGAGTCTTGTGCTTGGATATTTTTTCAAAGCACAACGCATGACGTTTGATATTTCACTTGAACTTACTCACGTGATCTCATCTCATGGATGGCAACTCTTAGAAACAGTTACACAGTATATTCTGTTAGTGCTTGGTCACGTGAGCCCATCTCATTGTTGGCAAATTTTCGGAAGCAGTTACGCTGCATTGATTAATGCTAGAAAATTTTTCAGGACTACGTCATGTGACCTCAGCTCATGGCAAGGATGTTTTTTGAAAGCGATATTCTGCACTGATGAATGTCAGCCATTTTGTTGGGGATTTGTTTCTTTGAGATGAAGTTAGATATTTCACTTTGGTCTGTCACATGAGCTCATCTTAAGGGAGGGGGGACTTTTGGAAACATTTAAACTGCATTGATTAATGCTCAATATTTTGTTATGGCCATATCTTGTGACCTCATCATACGGCAGGACTGTTTTTTCAAGCAATACTCTGCAGTGATGAATATCAGATATTTCGTTGAGTCTTGTGCATGGGTATTTTTTCAATACATGTGAGGGCTTGGTCATCTGAGTTCATCTTATGGCATAGCATTTTGGAAGCGTTACGCAGCAGTGATGAAGGTGAGATATTTTGTTACGGCTTTGTCAAGAGGACAAATCAACTTCCATGGAATGTTGAACAAATGAAAGCCAAATATTTTTACAGGTCATTGTTACCTGAGCTCATCTTGATGTTGAGGACTTTTTGAAACAGTTTTGTGGTAGTGATGAAATTGTTTTTTTTTTCTATGTTTGGTCACGTGAACTCCTTATCGGCGTTTGATAGCTTTTCACTACATTGAATGATGCTCGATATTTTGTTTGGGCTAGATCAAGTGAGCTCAAGTGGTGGGTAGGGGAATTTCGGAACAGTTACATTGCAGTGATGATTTTGGTAAAGCTCAGTCACATGAGCTCATTGAGTTGGTTGGCATTGTATGATAGCATTTTACCTCGGCAAATAATGTTCAAGCTTGGACATATGATATCTTCTGATTGAGGCCTTTTGAAACAGTTATACTATAGTAGTGATGGTCAGATATTTTGTAAGGGATTAGTCACTTTTTGAAAGTGTTACACTGCAATAATGAAAGTCAGATATTTTGCTACAGCTTGGTCATGTCAGCTCACCTTGTGGTCTCAGACTTTTCAAAACAATTAACTTGCAGTGTTGGTGTTAGGTCACGTTTGCACATTTTGTGGTTTAAGAATTTTTTAAACAGTCACGGCAGCAATGATGAATGTCAGATAATTTGTTGAGGCTTGGTCATGTAAGCTTATTTTTAGGTTTGTCATGCTGCAGTGTCTGAGGTCAAATCTTTTGTCAGGGCTGCATCACGTGAGCTCATTGAGTGGATGGGCACTTTTTGAAAGCGTCGTGCTGCAGTGATAAAAGCCAGATATTGTGTCAGGGCTTAGTCATTTGGGTTTAACTTTCACTTTCCCGAACAGTTATGCAGCAGTTCTGAACGTAGTTTACGTGACCAAGCCCAACTAGAAGTTTGGGCTTGATCATTTGTGCTAATCTTATGGTTGAATACTTTTAGACACCGTCATGATGAAAGTCATATATTATTTAGGGTTTGATCGCGTTAGGTCATCTTGTTGGGTGGGTCTTTTTAAACAGTTACGCTAGGGTGATAGAAAGTCAGATATCTTGTCGGGGCTTGGTCGAATGGGCACTTCTTTTGGCATGGTACTTTTTGAATTTGTTACTTTGCAGTGATGCAGTTCAGATATTTTGTTTGGGATTGGTCATATAAACCCCCAATTGTGTGACAAATATATATGAGAAAGTTATTCTAGATTGATGAAAAGTCTGATATTTTGGAGTTTGTAATATGAGGTATCGTGTCGTCCAGGACTCTCTGGTTCTGTTTTCCTGCACTTATTTGAAAAAGTCAGATTTTTCTCAGGGAATGGCCACCTGTGTTTATCTTGTGGCAAAGCGTTACACTGGAGTGATTATTGTTTGTATTTCGTTAAGTTTGGTCAAGTGAGCCCATTTTGTGTTGGGAATTTTAGGGAACATCAAGCTGCAGTGTTGAAGGTAAGATATCTTGTCAGAGCGTGGTCATGCGCAGAACAAAATAGGAAAGAAAACAATGTTTTGTATCCACGCAATCTGCCTTTTTTTTTAAATTCCCATCAAACTACATAAAATGCCATTGTGTTGGCATTAATGGCATACATCTCATATGTTGATGGATTTAACACTCGATGCTCAGAAGTATTAAACGATCAAACAAATGCATGATGTCTTCACTGAATGGACCTTAGAATGACATAGTTGATTTTTGGTTGATTAATCCGTTAATTTTGATTGGAAGTGAGAATGGACTTCAAATCAGACGTTCTTTTTTCAATTGGTCATATCCTTTATCAACACACGAACACAAACACACACATGTATATGTATTTGTGTGTGTGTATATATATATATATATATATATATATATATATATATATATATATATATATATATATATATATATATATATATGCAGGAGCCCCATTATAGTAACCGCGTAAAGATGAGAGATCATTCAAAATAGTATTTTATGTAATATAACACAATTCGTAATTCATTCCATCGAACAAAATATGTAATTCCAATAATAAATGACGGTCATGTTTGAGAGAGACATATAAACCAAAATTAAACCAATGAAAATTGGGCTGGACACGGTTTTCTGGCCATAGCATTATTGGTGGTCGATTTGGTTCATTTGTAGGATAATCTCTTCATTAAAGTCGTCTCACTATCAGTGCCAGGTTCGATTCCTGCTGCTGCATCGACCGTCTGAATTGAATGAATATATATATGTGTATATATACATATAATTGTGTGTGTTTGTTCAACTGTTAATAAAGAAATAAACACATTTTTTACGACCAAGCATAAGATATCAGATTTTATGCTTTAGCAATGAATAACGACAAAATTCACCCAAGGGTCTATGCTCTGTCATTGAAATTACGTCATATTCTATGTGAACCTAGCCTTTCCCCTGTCCCCAAATTTTCTGTCCTGTTAGTTGATGAATGATGTTTGCAGGGGTATGAACTCTCTGGGTATTATTTACTTTGATATTCATTTCAGCTTATTGTTCAATTTATTCAAAAAATGTATGATGTGATGTTTTTCACTTCATTTGATCTCAAGAGTCTTTTCTGACTTGAACCCGCAATCTATTTTTGCCAACCTGTCCGATCGATTTTGTTCTCCAAGAGAAAGTTGTTTTTTTTTTCACGAATATCCCTCAATAGATTTTTGATATTTTATTCCCATCCATCCCTCGATGAATGAACCCAACGATACGCTGGACTCAGTGAGCAGGGGGCACTTTAAGTTTCTGCAATGCAAGGTGTGCTATTCAAGTTATCTGTGAAAGTGTTGAAAGACCTTTTTCCATGGTTTCACCTATTTGACCTCATGTTTTGCAAAATTAAACCTACTGAATCTAAGGAAATTTGACAGCGTTGACTACGAAGATTATCAAACATCCAATGCATCCGTTCTTCCCTCAAAGTTGGCTCATATTTCCTTATTCATTCCTATATCCCTCTCAACAGACTTTGCTCATCTATGTTTTATCTACGTTTACAAACGCAGAATTGTTTGAGAGATCCTGGCAAATCTCAAACCTTTGATCTGACCTCAGAAAATTTTTTATGCATTTTATCAGTTACTGCAGATATCCCAAAATACGCTGAACCTTAAAATGCAATATGTATGTTAATTAGGAGAAATGTTCATGCGATTGTTCACAGCGATTTTCTTGGGAGAAGATGATTAAAGAACGGGGTATCCCGTAATTCTGCCCTTGTGAGACACGAAAACAGGATATTGCTGTTTCAGCGTAGGATACACACATAAAGCATGCTAAAAACCGAAGATTTTTTGAAATTCAAAATTGAAAAATCTGCTCGTAATATTCATTAGTCATTTTATGAATCATGCAGACTACAGATTGGTAAAGAAAACTGTATCAAAACGGAAGAAAGTATGTTCACAGAAAATCAAATGCATGATTATTCACTTGAGAGATGATCAAATGCATGATTATTCATTTGAGAGATTAATTATCCTTCCCTCATATGATGCTGACTTGAAGGAAAAAATGCAAAGCAAAAGGCACAAGATCAGTAATCGTATTTGAAAATACCATCGATTTACTTGAATATTTTTCATAGACTCTGAGGAAATTGCTGAATGAGAAAAAAAAAGCCAACTCATCGTAGGGAAAATCAGGTGATTGCACATGACACATTTTGTTAGCCCTGGGATCCAATCAGATTACAGTTGAAAAACTGATTTTAATGTGTATGTATTTAAAAAAAAAGAACTTCCATAAGATTATATTGTAAAGTTATAGACAAGAGTGTTAGATATTTTACATCACCATATGTTATCTTTGTCATAAATCTGAGTGCGTAATTCTTATTCATTAATAATACATAAAAGGGGTTTGTTTCGTTCTTTTGTTGCATTAGTGTTTTTCAGATGACAGAACAGCATTAAGAAAAGTTTGAAACAGGAAAGTGTTATAAACAGTACGTTGTTGAGATATTAAAATGTCGAGTAGACAAGGAAACTTAAAGATCTAACATGGGGCGGGCGGAATGGAGCAGGAAAGCTGAAAAATTCTATTTCTAATTGTCTCCTGTAAGTTTCCTTGATAAAACTTTTCAATGAATATTACTGACCTTTTGGAAACGATTTTGATATTGGATTAGGAGGGAATAATTGAATTTTAGGAATTGCAGATGACCCCTTCCGATGAAAGATTTATATCGTATGAATTCACTTATAGTTGTCCAAAAATGTCTTTAAAAGTTATTCAAAGTGATTTTCGATAAAACCTGGCAAAGGATTTATTGAATTCCGGTTTTGTGTCATGAATTATTCAATCGGGGTATATTTTTAATATATTGGGAATATTGAAAAAAAGAAAAAATTCCTCTTGCCACCCCAGCACCGTAGTTGCTAATGGAATTATTATAGTTCGGTTTTTAGCAATCATATGGTATAGGTACGCAATTGCTGAGTGCATCCTAGTTCGAACATTCCGCTATTTAAGTTGGGGCACCCAAATGAATATTTTATCTAATCAATAAAAGAGACAATATGAAAGGTGAGAAGCTGTTAGTAATCAAAGTTTCAATGTTATTTTCTCTCAACACAAAAGCACTCACGAAGCCTAGACGCACAAGGGGTGACACATGATCTTGTAGAAAGTTATTACTTTAGTGATTCCGATCCTGGTGGGTCTGTTCATGTGACTCGGTAATCAGCTAAACCAAGTGTTGCTGGTTTCAACGCATTTTCCTCAGTAAACCTACTCAAATATAACATATATTCCACGAAAGATATTCCCTTTAGCACAAAACAATCGCAAGGGATTCGATTTTAATTGAAAAAGGAACCTGTTGCAGTAAATGATAAGTGTGCTAAAGGTACTTCTTCATCTGAATCTAGATGTTAAACTAATGTATGTTCTGTAAAGTTCAGTCTTTTGGATAATCGAATAGCGTAATGCTAATTGCAAGGTTTTACAATGAAGGTTTGCTCACTGTCAGACAGATTGCATGTATTTTGTTTCCTTTTACTTTCTCTCAGAGACCAAATCAAAAAAAATGTTCATTGATGAATACTGTTCAAGTCCGTCATTATTCAACTCGGAGCAAAGGCCCATGTTTTAGACTATGACACAAAATAGGTAATTTTTAACTTAAAAACATCCATTGATACTCAAGATGTTTCGGGGAGATATAATTTTCTTCGCCGTTATTTTGTTATGAAAAGAAAACAATTACATGTTTTGTTTTCTGTTTTTAGTTTATTGCCATTAGACGATGCAATTGGTTTTGAACAAAACGTATCCAATCATACATCTTCGAATAGATATGCAGACGTTTGTATTGCCAGATTAATTATAGAGAAGTAGCATTGGACTGCAATTCGAAGACTTTCATGTGGAATTCTTTTTATTACATTGAAATTAGAAGGACTACAGTTATTCGTTGAATAAGCAGTACCATCTCTTTTTTTCAGAAAACTGCAAATCGCTTTTAGATCTCGTTGAATAAACTCCCCTCTCCACTTCTAGATCATAAAAATAACTGTGGCATATTTTGCAAAGATTGATATAATAAATCATGGACTGTTGTAAATTACACCTTACTGACCAAGTTATATAATTGAACATTCTGCAGAGAAGCATGATAAAATAGAATAATATTTGTATTTGTTCCTTATGAATACTTTGCTGCTTTCTTTTGTCATGATCTTTTCTCAAAATCACATACTCCTGCTCCCAAATGAATAGTTCACTCATGCTGTCGAAAGATTGCATCGATGTTTAAATAAGTTTGTGATTGCACTTTTATCAAAGACACATATCAAAAGAATTTCATTACACTAAAATTTCAAGCTGTTCTGCCATAATGAACCAGAATTGTTTATACATTTTATAATGTAAATGAATGGACTAAAACGGGAGAATGATTTTCATTTCTGTCAACCAAAACAAGGAATAGGTTTTAGGAAAAACAGCTGCTACCCATCATTCCTAACAGAATGTTATAAAAAAAAATATGTTTGGGCATTTAATTTTTTTGTGGAACAACTTGTGTTTTACTGGCTTCCAGGATGGGAGGTTTGATTCCTACTTTATGACGTTGCCTCCAGCGGTAGGCTGTCATAAATCAAGTTGAAAACTGCCAATTTTCTTTCTTGCATTTCAATCATTATTCAAATAATAAGTTCGAATTATAAAAGCAAATACTTAGCAAATTGAAATGAATACGAATTCAAATATTTTCATGTCGGTGTATTTGATAACAAATTCATTTTTCTTACGGTTTAGAAATGGTCATTTAATTATAGTAATTGGAATCTGGAGAAAATAGTTACAAAAGATTTCTCAATCGTTTAATTCTGAGCATAAAACGTTATAGCTATTATTGGACTCTAATTTCCGAATTTGGATCAAGCGAATGTATTCACTTCAGTGTAATCTGTCTGGCAGTTTGTCTACTCTTTATCTCAATGAAGTATAGTTTAAGTGGTCAAATTCTTGGAAGGAATCAGGAATATTTTACTCTTACCTCCCCAGCATGGAATCTATGATGAATGCATCCAGTTTCCAATAACAATTGCGTTGGCTTAGAAATGCACTCCATGAGAGATCTGTATATTTTTTTTTTTTTAAATCATTTTATGGCTAGGTACCAAATCCAACACTCTCAACACCCAAAGATCTCAGAATATCTTTTATGGAGGCTGATTCATTCAAGAAAAATATCATATTTAACCTGCCTGCTGACTATATATTTTATCTTGACCTTAACATCCAATGATAATGTTTAAAAATATATAGAAAAACAGAAACAGTGACCTGAACCTGCCAGATGCTGATTTTCAATGTATGTCTTGCTCGGTATTTTAGAGAAAGATGGGGTATAATGATCACGATAAACACTATCTAAAATCTGCAGCAGAAAATCCCATGGCGTAATATCGAAATGCATGTAGATATCAGCAGGGTACATTATTCTTTGCCTCTCGTAACGATGTTAACAGAGGAAAAACTCATGGAGAGATCATGCAGAGGTCTTGATTAATAAATAATAATGAAACATTTTCGATTTTACAATGTTCATCGATGGCTCTGTATTTTTTTGCAGCTGTTATCTTCTATGAAAATCAATTTGATGGAATTTGCTGATAAATGATTATCGGATCATTATTGCAGAGTTTTCGTCATCTTCATGAAGATTGTTGTTCTTGCTTTTGCGTTGATGACGCTTTTTTTTCACTTTGCATCTTTTTGGTCACTTTTTTCCGCATGAGAAAATATAATGAGCATCTTTCATGCGAATTTCACTTTTGGAATGAAATCAATAGGAACTGTCGATAAATTCTAAACAAAAATATATGGAGTTGAAAGGGAAGAAATATATTGCAAAAGAATGTTTTCTTTCGTTTTTTTTTCATGCACAAGGCTATCATCATATTTCACTTGGCCACTAATGTACATAAAAGGACGTATACATTGAAGCATTCTTTGGACATTTTCAATCCATTAAATCATTCACATATTCTGACCTTCTTCTGAAGGGGTCGATTGGAACATTTTCTGCATTACACGATCTACAGGCTCATTTGCTTCCTATAAAAGAGATAATCTATATTTTCAGGCTTTACCATCCAAGCATTTCTTTCTAACGCAAGCTTTACTTTCATATATTTGTGTTTTTGATCACTTTCGGAGTAAATATTTGCTTTCATCGTACCAATCATTGTGATAAGAATTTGAACTCAGTTTACTGTGCTTTTATCTATGCTGTTAAACTGTATGATACTTAAAGATCTTTGTATCATGTATTGTAATGGTAGAGTGGTTTACTGATTTTCTGCAGAAAAAAAAGATGTTTTGTTTTGTTTTTCTAAATGTAAACAAACATCTATCCGTATCATTGTTATTCCCAACGTTGCTTTACATCATTTTTCTAGGCGACCAATAAGAGATAACCATAAAACTAACTCCGGGTTATAACATTACATCAAAGTATTTAAGATTATTTGAATGCTCCTTTGTCGATGAGAGATTCAGTCAATGTAGCAGTGAAAGAGAAACGAAAATAAACATTATTTGCATGTCTTAGTGTCTAATGGCAGAATTGCTTGCATCTTTGACATTTGTGGCTGGAGGCACCGATAAGGGTGACCTGAAACATAAAGAGATGCAGTAGACTCCAATTATTACTGCCCTCTTGGCATTCTAAGAATGTGGTTATAACGATTGCTTTTATATGCAACTTTTTGGTAATATGTAAAATTTATTGATATGGAGAGAACAAAAATGTACAGATAAAAAAGACGTTTATTACGGTTTCACAGTCTGATATCTCCTGTAACTGTACGTAGCTATATTCAAAGGGTCTACTCATTTTGGATTTTAGAATGAAGCACTGAAATTTACAAGTGCTGTTGCTGTCAACTACTCTCTGGCAATCATCTTGCAAGAACATCAAAAGTAAAGTTAAAACGTGTGTGACATTAATTTGTTCGGTTACAACTAATACGAGTACGATTAAAGTATATTCGCAGAACTTCCTTCAAATTATTCTATCACAAAACAGTATTTTTCAAACATTCATTCTTTTTGTGTGGCTTGGTTGAACAAGCACGCGGCAATTTCTGAAATTTTTTCTTGAAATCTGGTCAGTTCAACGTGACCTTCTATTCTTCTTACATATATGTACAGAGTAATTTCTTGTCCTCCGATATTCTTGGTTTTCTATCTTTTTACTTTTCTTCCTTGGGAACATTTTATTTCATCTCCTCAAACAAAACTAAACAGTGTATATGTATTGTCTCATGTCTCTCTGTTAACCCAAACAATATCTCCGGATGTTCTCAATTAATTTCTTTTACATTTTGTGAAAGTATAGGCCATGGGCTTAGGAGGAATCGATGCATTGTTCGGCTGACATGATAATCCAAAACTGTTTGTCCGTATGATATCTCCGAGTGCTATCAATCAAACATTTTAGAATTGCACGCCATATGGTGATGTAGAATTGATAATGTTTCCATTGAGGGATGGGAGAACGAGGGCTAATATTGATTCTTTCAATTGGGTGATATTTTCCATTTTCCCTTTCGGCAGTCATGTATTCACTCATATTTTACACTCAGTATCTCCAGAAGTTCTCTATGCATTTCAGTGACTGCTCTCATCGTCGATTCCTTTTCTTTATTTTTATTTTTGCTATTTGTCTCGCATACTGCGATTTTCTAATGTTTACTTCGCCTTTTTAAACGTTCTACAAGATTGTTTGATTTTGATCTTCATTTCTTTTGCTTTTATTTTGATATTTTTCCTCTAACGCTTTTTATTTATTTCCGCCCTGTGAAGTATATCGGAACATTCATAGTTGTATATCTATATCAACAATCTCTATATCCCTCTCCCCTCTCCTAATACAAATGTAAGTCAAGTAGGCCTGAGCGTGACACTTAGTTATCTGCTGAGTATTTATTCGAAATATTCAGTATGAGAATTAAATATCATGTAATCAATGGTTAATTTACTTTGCTTTTTTTAGGTGATTAACAAAACGTTCCGGAAGCGTAGATGCTTTGTAAGTACTATTTAACACTGAACAGGGAGAGTTGGAATCATGGTTTCCCCAAGTAAAATAATGCTATTTTCTTGCATTTTATCTCAACTTTGGTTTCACTTTGGCTTGCTGATTCCATAGTCTGTGCTACTAGCCATTTCGGGATGAGAGATTTCCCGCAACAATCTGACATTGCAACTGCCGATTTCTTAATCATATGTTTCTGCACAGAAAACGTTAATGAAAACCACACTTTGCCATCGTCATAGTTATTGGTGCGTCAAAAAATTATCCTTATTGGTCTTTTTTTACTTTGCCTGTGGGCAGAATGAAATTTTACCGACATGCATTGGTCAATTAAATACAGAAAGAAATCTAATAAAAAGTTTTATACACATAACCATTCCTCTTTACTGATTGGGAGTCAAAGGATGCTTCTGGTTGCAAAAAGTATTCATAGATATATAGAAAAATATGTACTTTGCTCTCATTTCTGATACTCCACAGGGAGTGTATATCCTGATTTTGGGCAGAAGTTCCTATCTATATCCAGGTAATTTGTTCATTTTTGACGGGTACGATACTACCGTTTTAGATTTTATTGAGAATTTTCAGTACTTCACAATGTATTCATAAGTGAGGTTTTCCGAGTACATTCATATGTCAGTGTTCAAAAAAGAAAAAGACTCCACATTCACAGTAGGAAATAATAGATTATATAGAAACAATTTCATCAAAACGAAATTATCTCTGTTTGAAACATAATTCCAACATACTGTTCAAGCAAAACTACAAGGTGTGAACCACACATGAACACCAAAGTCATATTTAGCTACTATCAATGACTTTGAGAATTATTTGCAAGCAACTGCTGGAAGTTAGTTGTTTTAAAATTGACAAATGGATTCCTTGCCTACAAACTGATTTTATTAATGTATTTCATGTTGACAAAATATTAGTTTCAATAATGTGCACAAACTTTACCACTGTGATATATTCATAGTTTTTGAAACTACATTCTTAGTCGACTGGAAAACTCCTTGTTCATTTTTAAAACACATGCAATAAATAACCAATTCTCATGTAGTTGCAATTAGCCCAAGGTAGGCATATAAGGCTATTTTACCCTTTGAAGGTCTTCTAAAACATTGTTCAAACCTGTGAAAACGTATCTAATTCAAAATATTTTGACACTCGCACCTTCTGAAAATATTATTAAGGTAATTTCTTCAAAATTAGAATTGGTCCAGACTGTTGAAAGGAGAGCCATTGTACAGCTACAAAAGGTTAGCTTGCTTGCTTCAATGGTGGGCAGACCCAAACATCTTGAGATATTGAAGCGAAACTTTTTCTGTTACTGCATTGTCTCAGATTAGCTGTGAATCAAACCTGTGTTTGATAAATATTAAAAGATTTTGGAACGTAAAAGGTACATTTTGAACTCACTGTATTTATGAATGTAAAACTTTTTGTACGCTAAATCATTTAGTATTCACGTTTAGACGTAGGTCAATATTCCATTGACAAACATTAGTCCTTTTTGTTACGGATCAAAAATTCATATTTGAATTGAAAACAAGTATTTGTAGGCTAGATATAAACATTATCCAACGTCTACATATCTGACTAAATGTTGATGAAAGTGAAAGATCCATTTGATATTCATTTTAAATTCATAAATAAACATTGATATCAGTCACGCACACTGATGATATTTATTTTATTCCATCGGAAAACTGTCCATGGTTTTCCAATCAAAATGGAAATATTAGTACAAGATATCAAAGAAGATAGCTTGCAGACATTGGTTTATATTCTATGAGATGATTTGAATTTCTGACATAGATAGCAAAGGCAAATTCTCGATCCAATGTTAATAGTGAAATAGTGAATACTGATTTTCAAAGCAGTCATGCTTTCCAAATTGCAAGATTGGAGCAACCTACGCTACACACCTACATTCACTTCCAATTTAACTAAAAGTAGCTAATTTTAGTATATACCAATAGTCTCCGTATCATACAAATTTGCGATGTCAATGTTTTGTAATGTCTAAAACAATTAATATACATCGGTTAGTTGTGGTCCATTCCGTACATCCAGATTAATGTAAAGGGTTTTCGATGCATGATTTAGTTATATTGAAGCCATTGGATATTTTCTGTATCAATTACATTGATTTTTACAAAGAATCATCTTTCATCAATAGCTACCAACATCATAAGCCGATCGTAGGGTATGGTCTCACCGGATAAATCTGAAAAAAGTTCTGCCACTGGTAATCTCTCAAATTCATATAAACATATTCTCATTTACTTATCTGCATTTGAATCCAATTTAAGTTTCACGGGGGATTCGATATCTAATCAAACGTGGCTCCTTTATTTGAAATAAAATTTAAGATCAGTGATGTTGCTGGATATTAACTTGCTTCTGTGAGCAAAAAATATAACTTTTGCTAAACAGAAACTCATTGAATCATTATCGTCTAAATCATCAGCCATTTCAAGACTGATTCTGGACTAAGGCCTTTCATGCAGGCAGCCTTCTTTTTTACTTCTGAACATCACTGTACTAAAACCTTCTGAACTTAAAGAACCGATGAATTGAGTCAACAGTTTGTGCAATATCTTAGTACCATCGCATTGCCCTTTTTGCAAAAAACTTACATGACCTCCAACTAACGCTATAAGAACTGAATGAAGAGAGCAAGAAAGTATGCCTATACATGGAGTTCAGCGATACAAAACCAAGTGCAGCAACCACATTGGATATAGAAACAATCTTATCGAAATTGAGGACACTGAACTTGAGAAAATAGATCTCACCATCATCTAGAAACAAATCCTTATGGAAAAATCAAGCAAAGGATAACAGGATATGGCAAAACTCTGGAACGGCAAGCTCAACTTTCAAAATAAAAAGATCCCATTCGTTCTAAAAGGGAAGGTGTATAACCAATGCAGCCTTCCAATTGTGCGTATGGAGCTGAAACATGAAACCTAACAAAAAATATCCACAAATTGAGAATCATGCAATATGCACATGAAATAATTTTTCTTTGCCTCACATGGGAGGTCACCCCACATGAAAGCAAGGTACGTCTGGAAGGAGACAGCAGCCAGGGACATCATGGAACCCATTGAAAATCTCAGATGGCAGTGGGCTTGTTGCAAAAATGGCAGACAGCTGATGGACATTGCAACTCATGATATGATCCTAAGAGATCACTTGCGTAACCGAGGCCGAGAAAGTATTAGATGGGGAAACAAGCTGAACAAATTCAAAAATTACTGGCTATGCGACGCCCACGAACGAGAAGTGTGACAAATGCTTTGGAACGTCTATGTCAAACAACAGACTGTGAAAGACTGATGATGACAATGATGTCCATTGCCATCCAAGCCATAAACAACGAAAGAAGAAATTCAGCGACAGAATCGAATGAAACCATCAAAGAGAAACAAAGAGAAGTAAAAGAATATGCGCAGCAGCCATAATTGAAACTGTCGTCGTAACCCTGGGAATCTTGAGCTGTTAACAAAACTTTCAAGATCAGATTGAACTTTAATCGACCAAAAGATGTTATTATTGCTGTTTTTAGTATGTCATTAGGTTTTACTGGCATTTAACGATATCTTAGTAAAAATTGTCCCTCCTTGATTTTGTGATATGATGTCATGTATATGTGGTAGTGGGTACCTATCGTTCTGAGTTGTTCTGAGTAACAATATCCTAAGAACGATAAATACCGCCCGCACACCAAGTGCTGCCTTTTTTCGGGACCTTGTGGAGTGGGGAAGCCCAGCTACTTCGTGATGGCTGAGAGACAATTGAACTGCATTGAACGAGGATTTTGCTAATTTTGGGTTATCCCCTAATTATTCCTGAATACTTGCACTAGAGCTACCTATGGAGGGACTTAATTTTTCAGTGGCTCGGTGGAAGCCTTTTGTCCTGAAACTTGCTACAGGGTCGAATAGCCGTTTTTTTTTTTGTTATGTCTATCAGTTGTCAGAAGCGCTGTAAGAAAACTGCTCCTAGTATAGTTCTAGCAAGTCAGCTTTTATAAAAACCCATTTAAAATTTCTACGGATATTTATATTGACGTTTATACCTCTCTGACCGAGTGTACGGATCAGAGAGCATTGACGGCTTGTAGTGTCAATCTTTCCAGGCCCCTTTTTCCATCTAGGTTGGTGGGTACCAACGAAATTTTCGTGCCGCTATCAATTGGAAAATTGAGTCCGGTTTCAAAGTCGTATATGCGTAGCAGGCGACCTTAATTTCTAGTGGGGGGATTGTGGCCAAAAGAATAGGTTGTTGAATTCTGCTAGCGTGCTAGTTTCCCTGAACAGTACGAAAGGCGCACGGAAGTACACATTTTTTTTCGCCTGCATCCCAAGCAAACTGTGTTACCTACAGACAGGCGCCTGTATCTCGACTTTGACCTCAATTTCTACCTGGATCGTTCTTTCCAGCAGCCGTGGGCCTATTGAGTAGAAAGATCTTCAACCTTATTTTCTAGGGAATGTAGTTGCTTCGCAAAGCCTTCAACAATTCTTCTGCTGCTGCCGTGTGCGTTGATAGAAGCGACAGTAGGGAACACTGAATTAGTACTGTCAATAATTCGGTCCACCATCTAAGCCATTTTTCTATCGATAAATTATGATCCATTGTAGCAAAAATCTATCAAGGAATAGTACCGAGACGATGGAATGTATTGAATGTGCACGAGCTGATCACAGTTTAACCTATAAGAAACAATTTGGCAACGGTGAATTTTTTTTTATTATTATTCTTGCGAGTAACTGATAGAAATGACAAATAAAATTGTTTGCTGCTCTTAATAAAATTTTCAGAACAAAAAACAACTTTCCATTAGTCTCCCCTTCTAACAACTTTCTCTGCGTAAACAAAGAACATCTGATGCCACTTAATTTTTTATAGCAGTCTCACTAAAAAGATTAACTGCCAATCTTACTTAAAAACTCCATTTTCCCAGTATAGGCAATATATTTGGTGGTCATCAGTTATGTTTGTGGTTTTTGAATGCAGAATCTCATCCAAGCGTATTTCTTTATTTAGGAGGGATCATCGTGACTATTGGACAGTAAAAAGCATCGTCTCTTCATTCATATAAGTGTAAGATGTATACACATTAGGAACAGCTGGTGAAGACACGGTTGTTCAACAGCATAGCTATGTACATGAGAGATGCCTCAACATTAGTGAACTTGGATGGGAAGAGTAAGTACAGATATCGGTCACACGGGAGAAAATGTTGGGAATCAGATCGGCTGGGGAGTCAGAGAAATGATACTGATCATAGGGAAGAGGAAGGAAACAGGAAGAGCCGCCTGCAACATGTGTTGGGGCAAAAGCTTAACAAGCAAATAGTGCTAGCGCCAATGAGTATGCATGTCCAGGGCTTTTATCCCGGTGGGTACAGAATGTGACGTTTACAATACTTACTTGGAAGATCGGTTTTGTATCTTATTCTTAGGTGAAAGTATTGGGGACACTACATTGGCTGAAACAGGAGTCAAATAGGCTGTGGATTGTGATATCTCATTATACGACATAAAATGGTCTGGGAGGCTGAGACACAAGAATATGCAGTTGGAACAATCCGCCAACCTTGAAAATATCCAAGCATGATCAACTATACAAGTTTCAGTGCAGTCGTAGAATATAATAGTCTTTAAGCTTCTATTTGATATATATATATATATATATATATATATATATATATATATATATATATATATATATATATATATATATATATATATATATATATATATATATTTCCCCTCCCCTCTCTCTGTCTCTGTCTCTCTGTCTGTCTGTCTGTCTCTCTCTCTCTCTCTCTCTGTGCACATATCCATTTTTTCAAATATATATATATATATATATATATATGTATAATTTTGGAAAAATAATTAGTCGGCCTGGACTCTTATATGAAGTCCAATTCATTGTCATTAGTAATTCACTCTTCGGCTGAAAGTTGTATTATGCAAATTGATTTGTATTTACTCATCCTAATTTAATGATAAAACTATTTCAAGTGTCTACAACCAATGCGTGGAGCATCCATCATCATTTGATTGCCGTATTACACGAAACAATTCATATTTTTTTCGGTAATTGTCAGGGAAGGGAATTATGAGAAGTGTTTACAACCAATGCATCCATTTCATAGTCAGCCAAAAGATTCATCGTAAGAATTTGTTCAATAATCAGCTGCTATCAAGAGAAAAGCCAAAACAGTCACTAGTAGGACACTAGTCATGTATTTTTGTATCCATTTTGATATTTGAATTTAGTGCACATATCCTTATTTCGTGACGTTAAATTGATCATCGCACATGACTTTTCGATTTGGGGTCGACCCAAGCTATCACCTGTGTAAGCTGGCTAGTGATTTTGAGGCAGAGCAGCAGACCTTCGAAACCTAGATTTGAGGAGGATATTTTTTCATAAAACTATGGGTATATATAGGTATTGATTTGGCCATAATCACAGAATACGACCTTGTATATTGATAGCAATAACATTTATCGTGTGGTTTTGATTAGTGTAGGTTTTGACGTAGTTTGGATAAAGTATTGGTGTACAAATTAAACACGCAACCAGCAAAAAAATAATCAAACTTGCATTGACTTCAACAAACCCTTGTGTTTTTTTTGGCTGACTTCCAACCCTCTGTCATTTTCTTGTTCAAGTGTCCCTTGCTTACTTGCCTTTTTTATCTCCTCATTGTACCTGAAGCTCGAGTCTGAACGGACCAATTGGCAACAAAAACACGTACACATACAGCAGAATCTGGTTATTAGCTGCACATTTTGTGTCCATCCATAACATTTCCTCCTTTCTCTGATGCTTGTGTGCAATGCAATAGACAGGATGACATGGCGCAAATTATGATATAGATCTGTGAAAGAAAGGGGGGAATCTTCAAATGAAGGATTACAATTTGTACAAACTTTATACAATTCAACAATTCATTTCTATCTATGACGCTCTCTCTTCTATTTACATGGAGTCAATATCAGATGACGTTTACTTCCTTTCGTTCAATTCAAAGACAGCAACAGAATATTTTCCTTGAGGTTGCATGGGAGTCATTGTACTAGGCTGCTCCCGAAGAGAGTGAATGAGCGATGGAAGAGTTTCTGTTTACACCTGATAACACATCTGAATCTTATAAATACAGAATACGAACATAAATATACGAATATTTCATTGACAAACTTTTTAAAGAAGAAAAATACATCTAGTCAATTTTTTCCCCCTGTCACTCCTATTTTTTTTTCTTTTTTCGCTTAATCATTAATCTAACCTTAATGTCAATTCACTGGTGTGTTTATAAAACAAAAATGAAATCAATTATCAGGTGATATCACATTGCACCCTTTTCAATTTCTTATTGAAGGTTTTTTATTGTTAATCTTTGCACAATTGACATAGATTGAAACATCTCTGAAGTCAACCTCGATGAAAAGTAAATATACATGAGAAATGTTCTACTAATAAAAGTAAAACAAGAGAATTTTCCATTTCTGATGAATATATGATAAGGTTATCGCCTTAGGGGCAAGAGCTTTCATATTTCATCTCAATATTCAATAAATGTTGCAAAGAATATTTCTGATACATATTTTCAAACTTTATGTCAACGTTTTTGATGGTATAAGGTGCGATACTCCTCGTTTGAAGTTAATAACTAATAATGTGTTTGATACTACTGCTCTTACTACTGTCTGCAAGAGAGAACGTTCAAATCGCAATATGAATAATGACAACAGTAACAGCAAAGAACCCTCTTTGAAGCCAGGCCAGAAGACCAGATCTAATCATCGTAAACAAACTCAGGAACTTATCATGAAAGGGATCTCGCTAAGATATTCCTTTTGTAACTTGTTCGTGAAGAAAACTAAACTGCACAAAAAATGAATCTATTTTTCGAAACGTAATTGTAGATACTTAGCTTGATAGAGGAAATATAAAAAATAAAATGAATTTTTTATCTTTATTTTTTTCACTTCATAAATTGAACAATTTTTGTCACCCTTTTCCAATACTTTCCTCCAACTGCGTTTTCAGTGGTCAAAAAATCATCCTTGTTTGTCAACTTACAATAGATTTCCCATCGTATACGGTGAGAGATCTGGAAGGAAAATGAAGCGTTCGTTGAAGATGAAAGTAATAGTGTAAATCTTAATGACAAGATAGCATAAGACAAACCAGAAATATTTAGGACAGTATTACTTATTATCAAGGAAAAGTACTTGGCCAGAAAGTAAAAAAAAAAAAGTTCAGGTGACTAGTAGAAAGTAATTAGGTAACATATACCTAGGCTAGTAAAATTTCCCCCAAAATTTCATCACCATGCAGTATTTATTCATCATCATATTTTCCGTAATAAGTTTCTGTCCTGGATGGATTTTGACTCTTTTGAAAATTCGTTTCCCTCAGAACCTAATGTTGCCCGTTTGAGAAGCATATCGTATTTGACATAAGTGTTTGATATATAATCATCCTCTATGTACAAAGAAAAAACAACAATTTGATCCTTGGATTTCTTTTCCAGTAATATAGTGGTAGATGTTTAAGCACAACGTACACGCACGCTCGCACGCACGCATGCATATATATATATATTCCTCTAAATAACATCCTGGTATACGATTTCTATAATTGCTGTCTGCATTGGTATCAATGAATCACGATGATCTAGGCAAAATATATTAATAAACAGTATAACAGAAGCCATGATGGACTTTTGAATAAATATTCATGGCCTTTTTTTTTTGAGGGAGGTAATGAAAGCTTAATAACTCTCACATCTATAACGCTGTGGAATAGGTGCGTGGGTTCCAGTGCAGGTTATAGTATTTATGTGACGGATTTTTCTTTCAAAAGTCAAAAACTTTACGACCGTCAATATATATATATATATATATATATATATATATATATATATATATATATATATATATATATATATATATATATATATATATATATATCACGTCATTGGCCAGGGGATTTGTGCATATCTCTTTGCTGATATGCCATACACTTACTTGGCAAAGTCAATGTCAATCAACAGTCCTGAAAGGGCCAAAGCCTTAACCTGCAAAATTTTCAACCAACTCATACATCTGATATGCAGTCACCTCACGCCTCAATTGATTGCAATGAAAAAATGAAGTTGTTGGTAATATGGCCTTTTTCTGGCTTGGAAAGCGGAATCAATGAGTTGGGCTTGACATGATTACAAACTTATTCACCATGGAAACTTGTTGAAAGTAACAGTTCAGTGCACACGTAAAACATTAAGAGTTTGTTAAATATATATTCGGCGACGTGACTCAATAATGCTGAAGATTTTGGATTGTTTGATCAAAGGACGCGTTGATGATTTTGTAGGTGGATAATGTGATATAGTTACCTGACCTGAGCACATTTCATAGTTATGTTGTGTTGATCTCAAAACGAATTTAAAGCGACGAATAACGCACGTAGATAAAGCAACCAATAAGACACGTGCTTGACATTTGGTAAGCCTGAATCCATGCACTTGTAAAGCATCAGTAGAAGTTTGCAGACAAAAAACTTAAAATAACAACAAACCATCCCTTTTTTGACTTCCCGTCTCCCTTTCCAACTGAGATCAAGACAAATAAAGCAAGATCTATCATAGAATACTCGGGAGGTCATGCTGTATTTTCATCCTGTTTCATATATCATATCCCACCTTGGAATCAGTATTAGAAAATCTCTCCGATGTCGATTTCGTGGAAGATTATTTCTGTTAGATCTGCTCCAACTGATCGAAGTAAAACCATTGCTCACGATTTGCTTTCAGGCATCGTTGCTTAAGATCAACATATTTCTTTTTTCATATTCTGCGGATTTTTCTTTCAGCTTTAATGGAGTTTTTTCGTGATTTGGTTGGTGATAGTCTTTGTAAAAAGTTTGTATGCACAGTTGGTATGGCTTATATGCTAGCAGTTGTTGAGGTCTTCCAGGTTTAATTTTCATTCATAAGAGCATTATGATAGCTGTTTTTCAATGTTCTGGGGCTTTATTGTGCTTTAAGACAGCTCACCTGAACTCTTCACAGCCTAAACTACACGGAGAGTAAAGGAATTAAAATACACAGCTGATATCCGAGCAACCTCAAATTTGTACACGATATTGCCCATTTTGCAGAGAACCTAACCGCCCTCCAACTAATGATATATGAACTGAATGGAGAGAGGAAACACCCGGCCTACACATGGACTCAAGCAAGATCAAGATCATGTGAAACAACCATATTGGAGATAAAAAGACTAAGATCAAAATCAAGGACACAGAGCAGGAGAAAGTAGATCACTGCATCTACCTAAGACAACGAATCTCCATGAAACCCTCAAAAGAAGATATCAAGCAAAAAATCACACAAGGATGGCAAGTTTTTGACAGAGCAGGTTCAATATTTAGAATTAGGAAGATCCGATCATTTTTAAAAAGGAAGGTGTATAACCAAAGCTTCCTCCGAAATAGTCAGTTATTGAGTTGAAACATGGAACCTAACCAAGAGACACATCTTCAAACTGAGAACCATGCAACGTGCACCTTGAAGAATTATGCTTGGCCTCACTTGGAGACACCATGAGAGAGAAAACAGAGAAAAGAGTCATGGACATCATCGAATCCATTAAAAATTGCAAATGGTGGTGGATTGGCAATGTTGCAAGAATGGCTGACAACCAATGGACATCATGACTCAAGACATGGATCCCTCGAGATCACATGCTCAACTGAGGCTGGTAGAATATCAGATGGAGAGACAAGCTAGACAAATTGAGAAACTACTGGCCATGATAGAGAAGTGCAGTGGATTCTGGGGGTGGGGGGTCAATGTCCAACGATGGACATAAAAAAAACTGATTATGATGATGATGATGATTATTATTTCTTCCTTACTAGCCCTGTTTTAAAAGTGTGGAATAGACTTACAGATTACGAGCAGTCGAAGAAGTAAAACTCATTTACTCTCCACTATTTTATCCCTGGTTGAAAAGAGATATTGTTTCATGTGTCCTCGTGATAATTAATGCAAATTGAACACAAATTGTTTCAGTCCAATTTCGAACTCAACTTGCCGTTTATTTATCGTGAAGTTACCCGCTCACCCTCCGGCGGTTGTCCTGAATAGGTATTTTTTTAGTATTAGTTCGATAGACCCTGCGTCATATTTTATGTACTTTTCAAGGCATCTTAAAACTATCGCTAAAAATGCTGAAATCCAGGCAGTATTTTCTCTGCGAGACTATTAAAGTGTTACTTTTACGAGTTCGCTATCCCGTGAACGATTGTTTTATTTCTCCACGTTTATATCTCTTTGACGTTCGATTTTAAGTTCCACGAAGTAAAATTGCATTCAACTTATATCTCATTATTGACAACCGATTTCAAAGTATTTTTTCAACCGACACATCTTTTTAACAACAATAAATCCATTGAGGATTATTGAAAGGCAAACTCCATCGTCACCATTGTTCATACATTTCCAAAATGCATCTACATTTATTCTTTCATTTTTTTTCTTCCGGTAAGTGCTATTTTCAGTTTCACTTATCGTTAGCAAGGAGATAACGGGAATACTTAAAACATAGGTGTCAAACAATCAATTATTTTATAATTTCCATATAGATTGATAAACATATATCTTTTTCTTTTCTTTTGTCGAGTACGATATTAAATTTCGTTTCCATGTCCTTTTAGCGGGAAAGTGACTGGGATAATTTTATTATAGAAAATAATGTTATACGATTGGCATTTAGTATTATGTTTCATAGACTTTATGCATTTTATGAGTACACATAAATGGTTATCTAATTTCAATGAATTCGGTTTGTCAAAATCTACTTAAATTATCTGCATTCTTTTTAGTGCCCTAAGTAAGTTAACAGGATTGAATCAAATACATTTGATCACCAAAAAACATTGTGTACCTTTCTTTATCATTCGAAAAAAGATTCTCAGGGGAAAATGGACGGATACGCTTTAATGACGATGTTAATTAGTTAGAATTAGTTAGAATTAGTTGTAATGTTTGATGATGTGCCGGTTCAATCCAGGAGATTGCAGCTAAGAAGACTGCAGAGCTGGAAATCCACAATCTGGAAGCTTCGATTTATGAAACTAAATACCTATAAAATAGAAAATACCTTTGATTGTTCATATCGGAGAATAATGCAGAAAAAATACTTCAATGAAAACGAACTCAATTATTTTTATGTTGGTGTATTTGATATAAAATTCATTTTTTAGAGTTTAGGAATGGTCATTTAATTATTGTAAGTTCCAATTGTTTTTTTGCGTTGGAATATGGAGAAAATAGAAAAAGTTTCCTTGAGTTCTCAATCGTTTGATTCTAAACATAAAATGTTATAGCAGCTATTGAACTCTGATTCACCTTTTTTTTATTTCTGCTCAAAAACATTGATCAAAATCCCACTTTACTGTCATCGTGGTTTTATAAGCGAATTTTAGTTTGGCACAAGGCCACAATATTCAAGCAAGAGACATTTGTCTGCAAGGCCAGGTTAGTAACCATCTCGTAAGCAACGAAGATATTAACTAGACGGATAATATTATCACGCAAAGCAACACCACTGGAACACTTGTTTCAGATCAGAAAGGTAGGTTTTCAAGACTTTTTGGCTGAGTTATATCCTTTATCATCTTCATTAATGAATTTTGATTTTCCACTTGTAACACTCATGCTCACTAGGTGCTCCTCAAATGTAGCTCAGTAATTTTCAATAACAAATTTTCATTCGAAAAAAAAGTTGTTTCTTTCAGTTTTTCATGTGGAAAACAGAACTTATGAATCTGATCCCCTCTTTATGTTCTTCAACAAATTTTTATAAGATAAAAAATAGGCTGTTATACTGAAAAAGGAAGATAACTGTCTTATGTAAAGCGTATTTTGTTAGGTATCGACCTAGGGCAGCGAAAAGTATAAAAAACTGTCATTCATATATTTCATTTTTATAAGCAACTGAATTGAGATAGGGAATAGAAACATTTGATGTTTATCAGATAATTCTATTCTATAATCCCCATTGAACCCAGTCTGCACTACTAAAGAAGGCGGTGGGACTATTCACTCAATCTGTTCTCAATAAATGTGAACATCACGTTACATCTACATTGACTGTAACTCAAGATGACTGACGTCATAGAAGCACTATCATGCTGCTCAACAAACTTCTAACAGTTATAATACTTTTTAAATAATTATGACGTGGGTAATATGTAAGATTGGTTCAGTACAGCAGAGAGCTGGATGGAAGAGAGATGGAAGTTGGAGAAACGTATTATATGCGTTTGGAAAGTGTCCTTTTCCTATGGAAAGCAAGCATTCTTGAAGACTATACATTTTCTTGTTTGATACAATCCTTTTTTAAGGCTCTCAGCGAGACTTAACTTGAAGCGCCAGTGAGCATCCAAGAACAACATTGATAACTATTACTCCATGGTGATGCATCCGTTTAAAAGATCAATATCCATCTACTAAATCATTAATCATGTTGCCAAGATAAATTAAATGTAGTATATCTGCCATTTTTGATACCTAAAATCGATAACCTCACCTTTTATCTGGACAACAATACCGTCCTCTGGAACTTCTGGATAATATAAAACAATCTTGTCTGAGCTGCTTCACATGTTGTAAACGCAGCATTTCGTGGAAGAAAATACCTTTCAAGATTGTTCCCAGGAATCTCATCGCATAGAACATCATATCCGTAGTGAGTTCGACTCTTTATCATCAACTAGTCATTGAATCAGACAATGCTTACTATGGCAAATATAAGGCAACCTTAAGCCAAAATCAGCCAATATATGTTGTACATAATAATACTACTCTGAGTAAGATTTTGGAATGAACCCTTGTCCAACACGAACCTATACTTATTCTATAAAATTATATTTGCTGATAGAAGTATCAAAAACTTGTAGCAGTTCTAATAACATGAATCCACACTCATGTAATCGACACACACGCTATGATCTACTTTTTATAAATATGGAATTTACAATGTGAGAAAAAAGCAAATATTTCAGTGGTCAATTTTAGTTGACCCACTGCCTTCTTAAGACCTTCCACTGTAAAAGAAAAAGTTCCAGTAAGCACCAAATAGCCTGGTATATATGTGCACAAGTAACACATCGTTTCCCCTTTCAGAAAAAATGTTCTGCATTTGCATCCATCCCAGGATATTGTTTTGATTCGATCTAGTTCAATATATTACCAATAGTTTTATTTGCACAACTACATTTGGATATATACTTAATGGACCTTGGGGGACGTTAAAATGTGAAATATACATGACACAAGGCCTGACTCGTAGAATTCCACTTGGAATTAAAAAATTGCTTCATCTTTATATTCTAGAGATTTCGGTATTCTATAGCTGATTCTAATATCTGCTGCTGAGCAGCATAACATCATTTGAACACAAGATCAGTCTAATGAACCTTGAAAATTAATCGAGTTTCCATCCTATCGAAGAGAAAAAGACTGTGTCGAATACAAAGTATTTGTACAAAGAGAAATGACGATATTGATGCTAGAAAATTTGTTTTTTTTTATTTCTGAATCGTAACCCGTTGCAGAATATAAAGTAATTAATTGAAATAAAGATTCCCAACAAAGCATGAGTTCTTTCAAAAGACTTGGATACAGTCAGAGAAGCAAGGAACAATACAAGTAAACACCAAATAATTAATTTAAGAAAACAATTAATCAATCAACTAAGTAAATAATTATAAATAATTCAAGTGCTATTCAAGCTTGGAATGTGTCAAGAGATAAATATACGATACGAAGGCCAAGCTGCATAGGATTCATCGGTTTGTATATGTGAACAAACAAAAGCACTTGTGTGCAAGTGCTCACGTTCAAGTATATATGTATCTTTTATTCACTCCTAATAGCAAGTTGTTTGACAAAGGACTTCAATACAAAAGCGTTAGGATGTTGAGTTTTGCTTTGTCACATCACTAATGTGTGTTTCAGGGGATTTATGCATTGATATTACTCATCAATTCGTGTACGCTTGATTTCCCACGCATACACGTAACAATATAGCTCTATATCTCCATCTGTGTTCGTAAATGAGTGCCGCTTAATAGATTCTGATTTATGTTTCTTCCTAATGAGAAAAATATACTGGAAAGAAGTACAAAAAGGTAGTATGAAGGTTACAATAAGTCTTTAGTTCAACCGGCGGTTAAAAGCCCCTTGGTAGTGTCGATAATCTTGATCAGTCTTGTTTGATGACACGGGTATATTCTAACATTAGAGAATGGAATTTTAATCGATAATATAAGTATAAATCCTTCATGGCATTGCACTGATTGATTCATCACAGAATTTCTATATCACTCTTTGAGCTAACAGAAAAGAACATTAAAAAGTATCCAGTGCTGACAAGTAGACGATTTGATCTTTGAAACAGCTAATTTAAAATGCATTATTTATCAATCATAAGGTGCAGGGGATTATAACCGTTGATCATCCGGATAATACTTAGTTCAGGTTCTGGCTTGATGATCACTTCGAACTCATCAGTTTTTGAAAAGCACAAATCAATTGCAGTTTCTAAAACATGGATGAGGTTTGAACATTGGTAGAACCTTTCTGTGAAATCACCCTTCAGAGCAACAAAAAAAAAACCAGCTTTTTAGACCACCAAGCTACCAAATATTTCTTTTAGTTTCTCGTGAGTAACTAAGAGATCCGACGAATAAAAATATTTGCTGCCCTTCATAAAACTTATTTCAATTTTCAGTTCTTGAAACAATTTCCTGTTGCTCTCCCCTTATAGAAATCTTCCCAGGGTGAATGGCAAGCAGCTGATGCTACTTTAATGTCAGTCCAATTAAGAGAAGTTAGCTGCCAATCCGACTTACAAAATCTTTGAACACAGAATTTCATCTATTAAGAAGTGTCTACAACCAATGCATCCTTTTTATAGTCACCTACGTAGCTGAACCATGGAAACTGACCGGGAGAATAATTGTAAAAATCAATCCGATAATCGGCCCGAGGGTACATTGCATGAATCGCTTTCAGTTGTTGTTCCTAATTGTAACAGAAAGAAAAAAAAACGATTTTGAAGTACTTTTCTGGAGTCAGTCTTTTTAGGCCTATTGAGCGAATCAAAGATTTTACTGAACTTCATGTCTTCAAATCTTTTTGGACTATTTTTAAAGTTTCCATTTTACCCCCCATCGTTATTATTATTATTATAATTATAATAATAATAATAATAATAATAATAATAATAATAATAATAATAATAATAATAATAATAATAATAATAATAATAATAATAATAATAATAATATTAATAATAATAATAATAATAATAATAATAATAATAATAATAATAATAATATTATTATTATTATTATTAAATTATCGATAGAAAATATCTATACACACATACACATATATTTCCCTTAGACCCGAAAATCTGCAAAAATCAATCTCTGCTGACTCCTGATAACAGAACAATTATTCCAGTTCATCATGGTTCATTGATTTGAATAAGTTTTCCACACTTCCTGCTTTTAATCGGGTCAATTTTCCTTTTTTTTGAGAATCTTGTTTAAAGAGTAAAACTGAGGGAAAAAACAGGGAAGAACACTCATTTAAGAAAACATAAAAATGCTCTCAAACAAAAAATTTTTAAAAAGGAAATATCTCCGTTTGTTTCCTTTTGAGGAAATGTAAAGAAAATACCCTAATGTCAGAATATGAACATAAATATACGAATATTTCTTTAAAAAAAAAAACTCTCGAGAAAAAATATAACTAGTCATTTTTTTTTCTCCTTTCATCATTTCTTTTTTTTCTCACTGATTTATTAGTTTCAACCTAATTTTCAAATCACTGGTGCATTCATGAATAAAAAATCAATTATCAGGAGATATCATGTGTGCATGCACATCGCATCCTTTCCAATTTCCTAGAGAAGCTTGCTTTTCTTTTCAGTAAATTATTTGGACTATTGAGATCCATTGAAATATCTCTTGGATAAAACACCGATGAAAAATAAATTTACATTAGAAATGTTTTACTAATGAAGTAAAAAAAAGAATTTTTTACCTCAGCTGAATATATGAAACAGTGACTTGATTAGTGACAAGAGCTTTTATATATTACCTAACCATCCTATATCATATGTTCCAAAAAGTATTTTTTGGTATATATTCACAAACTTTTATGTCAACATTTAAGAATGTATAAGGTGCTTCACTCCCAACGTATAGAATATAACATAAACAAATCATATTTGATTCTACCGATGAAACTTTATCAGTAGGGGAGAATGTTCAAATTGGCAACATGGGTGATTACAAATGCAACAATGGATAATCCTCTACGAATCCAGGGCAGACGACAAGATTTGATTTTCGCGTTAAAAATCAGGAACTGATCATGAAACTGATCTAGAAAAGATATCCGTTGCGCAACCCGCTCATAAAGAGACTTAAACTGCACAAAAAAGAATCAATTTTTAGAAACATAATTGTAGATGTATAGATTGATGGATGCAATGTCAAAAATTAAATGCTAAAATATCTTTCACTTCTTTACTTCTAAAACAAACAATTTTTCACCCTGTTAGATCTTTTCCCCCATACATGATGATTCAAACTCTTTCCTCAAACTGCTATTCCAGTGGCCAAAATAATCTTACTCGTTCGTTGGAGGCAAAATAGATTGTGTAAAACACTATGGCAAGTTAGCAGAAGTCGAAATACATATATTTGAGATAGTATTAGCCATTATCAGCAAATTATACTGAACCAGAATGAGAAAAAAGCTTTACACCTCATCAATCGGTCAGAAGAAATGTTCTCCGAGTGACATCACATTGTCTCCCTTTTCAATTCCTGTTGAATTGATCGGTCCCTCTTGAGTGGGGAAAGAGGTGCAAGTTTCGTATCTTTCAGCATTGAAAGTTGCCGCTGTACTTGTCTCTAATTGTTTAGTAACTTACATAAACGAAATGTGCATACCATGATAATTTCAGCATTAAAGTTCTCTCCGGGTCGGACGTTCTCTCTTTTGAAAATTTGTCCCTCAAAGGACCTAAAGTCACTTAATTTGGAAGCATATCGTATTTGGTAAAAGGCTTTGGTATGACAAAATCATCCTCCTTGTACGAAAAGAGACATTCCGGGACTGGGAGTTGTTTTTCCATGTACAATTCAATGGATTCTGACACACACAAACACGCACTCACACGTGAACACACGCGCACACACACACACGCACACACACACACACACACACACACACACTTACATATATATATCAAAACAATGTCTTCACTCATGATATCTATAATTGTTGTCTCTAATGGTATCATTGAATCACGAAGCCCCAAGCAAAATAGGTAAATAGACGACATAACGGAAGTTATAATGGACTATTGAGAAAACATTCATGGCATTTACTCGCTGTGATATGAGCTATAACGTTGTGGGATACGTTTTTGAGTTTTAATCTAGATAAAACTATGCTTACGGGATAGATATTTCTTTTTAAGAGAGTAATTTTTAACAACAAACTGATGTCCTTTGCAATATTTCAGTAAACATTGATATACACATATAACAGTTATATTTATGATAAAATGTTTATCTAAATGATGCTTACATATATATTAGTTCGGAATGAAAAAAGTTTTTATTCCATAGAATTGATCGTTCTTGTTCCCCAGTGCATAACACAAGACAATTCGAAAGGAAAGTAACAATATCGCTGATATATATATACACACACACACACACACACACACACATATATATATATATATGTATATATGTATATATATATATATATATATATATATATATATATATATATATATATGTATGTATATATATACATATATATATATGTATACATATAAATATATATGTATGTGTGTGTGTGTATGTGTGTGTGTGTGTGAAACTGTCATAGATAAATGGCTACGAGATGAGTTAATAAGGCACACAAGTAAGAACCATATTGTATCACTGAATTACAAATTTCTTCCGGGAGCATGACATGAATGGATCAAATATTTTCCTAAACTTCTGTACTATATCAGCTGTCAGAAATGTCATCTTTGTTCCTCATATCATCAACAATGTTGAATCAAAGGTCTGTCTAGGATATGAGAGACATGTCCATCTTCATCACGTAATGGGCCAGGGAAGTAGTACATATATTTTACTTTTTATGCCTTACACTTATTTGACGAGGCCAATATCAATCAAAGTCCTGAAGTGCCGAAGACCAAACATGCAAAATTACTGTATGTTACGATACGGTAAAATCATCAATCTGATATGCCTTCTAGCCATTCAAATATCCATAATTCCACGTAAGTGCAAGCAAAAGTATAACCTTAGTATTCCCAAATTGTCTAGACATAATTTAAACCTTATAAGTCGTTCAGTATAAGAAAATATATTGAATTATATATACACGTTAAAAGTAATTTAATTCCTGTATTTCCTTCATGACCTAATGATACTTTACTACACAGATCTACGCTCAAAAAATCATTTTTATTCCCGTTTCATCAAGAAAATACGTGTAGAACAAATTAGAACTCATTTTGACTCAGATATTACATATAAAATGCTTTTCTGATAGAGTAATGATGATATAAGATTAATATGTAATTCATCTTTTATTACATATTTTATTGCATATTATTGTTTATTATATGCTAATTATACTTGAATATGACAATCACCCTTAGTAGTTCCCTGCTTAGAGTCTATTTTGGAATCTGAACGGCGATGGATTGTTGAAGGACGGGAATTATAGATCCTCGTGTGTGATGTGTAGTGTGCTGCAGCCCTGTAGCTGTGAAATGAAGGAAGCTGTACGAAGAGAAGGGAATGGAAGGAGCGCAAAGTATGAAGTTGGACGCGCATTGAAATAAAGAGGAATGAACACATACAAGAATTATAGCCAGAGAAGAGATATATGTTTAATACAAGAATTAGGATGAGGTACATGTACGGGTAACGTAAATACGATCGATCGTGTGAAAAACTGATAGTAGAAGAGATAGTAAAGAGTGGGACTTCTTTCTTGTCTTGCTAGTACTGGCGTCGGAGTTGTAGCAGAGTTGTCTGAACGCGTGGATTCCGTATGGTTGGATTTCTCCCAGATACGTGGAAACTGGGTTCAGTTTGTGAGCCTCACTGCCAAGTAAGTGAGTCAACTTGGGGGCTATTCTCAGACGCTGTTAGACTTTCGACGAAAAGACTATGAAAGACAGAACATAAGAGGAAGAAAGAGAGTGGAAGAGTAGCCGGCCGTGAGAGCCGTGGCCAGTTAGAAATACTGGCGCCAAGGAACATTGGGCCAGTGAGAAGGAGGATGAGAGAATGTCCGGCTTCAGAGGCCGGGGCTGGAAGGTGCTGGAGCTAGTGAGCATTTGACTATGTGCGTCCAGGGGTTTTATAGGGGTTGTCAGAGGAAGTAACGTTTTGGATATTAAGTGAAAAGGAGAGTATCATAATAAATTTCTAACTAAAAGTATAGGGGTCATTACAGTAGCATCAATCATTTCCACCATTTAACACTTACAGCTCGTGAATGAACGAACTCACTCATTGCCTATGAGCACTAATGAAAACTGAACATGACTTACCGAATAAAACCCTGAGATTTTCAGTGCTGTTACTCCAACTGTCAACTCAAATCTACAAAAATCACTGTAGAGAAAATAGCAGGTGTTGGTGATTTAGCCATTCCTGACTCAGAAAACAGAATCAATGAATCGGGCATGGCATGATTACGCAAGCTACAAATAGTTGCAATACAACAAATGAAGGTTAAGCCAAAGTTATTAGCTATGAATTTTACAACCTACTAAGAGCCAAAAAATTAAAAGCTCTTAGCTTTCATCTCAAAAAGATGGGAGATAATTATCTGAATGTGAAAGAGCAGCTTCAAAGTAATGATTCTATGTCACTGGTATTAAGAGCACGATCCTTATTCATCAGTGTAGTCGAAACCAGTTTTTAGGAACAGCAAAATAATAGAAATGTTATCAGAAATTTCTACTGCTGACCGTGTTGTATTTTTTTTTTCATATTTTATGTATCTGAAAACGATGGAAATCACCGTGGAATCAGAATTACAAATCTCTTGAATGGGGACTGTATTGAAAATTGTTAGTGTTCTATCTACCCTAACTGTTCTATGTAAAATCCTCACTCTGGATCCAGATATAAGCATCACTGCTTTGGATCAACGTATAATTTATTTCCTTTCTGACCATGTTTGTAACGTGTACAATAGACTTACAGAAAAACTAGCACTCATTCAACTTGCACTCTTCTATCCACAGATGAAAAGAGATATTGATTCACGTCTTCCCTAAGAGCATTACAGCAAATTTAACAAAAACTGTCCAAGTCAGATTTTGCACTCAACTTGCCGTCTATTTATTTTTTAAAAAGGTCTCTTGTTAATCCTAATTCGATAAACTTTGCTTCGAATTTTATGTATTTTTTAGAGGTACTTTCAAAGTATCGTCAACAACGTTGATATCTAGATATATATTTTTCTAGCAAGAGGATTGAAGTGTCACTTTTACAATTTCTTTAGTCCTCAAGGAGTTGTCTCGATTTTTCATGTTTACATCTCTTTGATGCTAGATTTTCAGTCTCCCAGCCATAATTGAAGTCAACTTATTATATTAATATTGACAACCAATTTCAAAGTAATTATCCATCAAACACTTCCTTTTCACCACGGTAAGTCGATTGACAATTATAGAAAGAAAAACTCCTTTCCATTGCCACCATTGTTGATACATTTTCAGAATGCTTCTAATATTATCCATTTATTCTTTTCTTTCATCAAGTGCTATATTCAATTTCTTTTTAATTTCTCATTAGCAGGAAGATGGCAAGAAAGAAATTTTTTTAGAAATAAGTATGATACCATTTGTGAATAATTATATCCTAATAATTATAATCCTTTTGTCTCTTATAAACAAACATCAATCTCTATTCAACTCAATAAAATTCCATTTCCTCAAATTTATATGTGATATCTGCATTCCTTTAGCTGTCTCGAGAAATTAGAAGGATTGAAAAGAAATACATTTGACACCAAAAATCATTCTCAACGTTGCCATATCATTGGAGAAAATATGCATGAATAACGATGTTTTTGTTTTTTGTAATTTTTATTTTGATACTTCCTGATGCACAGAGTCAATTTTGATGATTTCTGCTAAGAATACATCTGTTGTAAATCGGACAGCTTACATTTTCACTGAGAGGCTATTATCATGATAATGATTTGAGTCGTGGCTTGTTCTGTTCTATAGGGCTGTCACCAGAAGTGCTGATTAGCAATATGTACCTGACTCTAAATGCAATAGCCCAACGGTTTTTTTTAAACATTATCGATTATATTTGAGCTATAGAGCATTGTTTCTATATTTTCTCGATTGCATCATTGAATAACATTGCTGGTCAGTTCCTGAGAATCTTACATTGGAGTTACAGTACTGGAACGAGTCACGAGATTGAATTTACGACTTGTTGAAACATAACAACCATTAGCATATCAAGACCTCTGCAGTCTTCGAAATACATTGGATAGATAAACCCATAAACAAATCGATCAGATGGACAGATAACCGTTTGCACATATGTTACAAACAATTGTATCATTATATCCTTGATTGAACATGATTAATGAAATCTGAATAGAAGATTTTTAGTTCTGACGGACACACCCTTTGCTTTTGCTCACATAATACTGCTATTAGGAGAGAAGAAACATTCTGTGGAAAAAAAACATTTTTCCGCTGTTTATTGAATCAATTCATCCAGACTCATTTTTCTCTGCAGTAGTTTTTAATCCTAGAATTCAGTAAGAACTGCATCCAATCCTATTACTTTATTTTACTGAACTCATAAACTTTAATATATACATGTAGGATTAGATGCAATACTCTGCCATCTTAGATTGAGTCTCTAGTGTATTATTGTAACTCTGTACTCCATACACAAATATCTATACAAAATCTGTCCAGGAAGTAAGTTGCCATTTTGAATATCTTAAAACCCTGTTTTGCAGCTTTATTGCAATCCAATCTACTGATCACCTGGGATAGATACTGCACGTGTAAGCAGACATTACCCCATGCATTTACTCAGTTATCAATGCAGGATTTCGTTAAACCATTTCATTGACACTGACCGAGTGAGCCTTCTGTTTAGGCCATCTCCCTGCGTCTCAAATTCGGCACTTGTGACTTTAGCTTTTTTTCAGAGAAATGCTTTTGCATAGTCAATATAGGTGACGCCAATACAAAAAAATGCAGACTGTCTTGTCATTTTACATGATAAATTAGATTGCCTTATAAGAGTTCATGAAACTTGGAAAACAATTTGGAAAACAACATTCTTTAAAAAGATTCCGCTAATAATTTAACATTTCCTTTGCATTGAGCTTATCGGTTTTACGTCGAAGTTTGAACTATGTAAAGGTTCAACAGTTGCGTAAAATCGATGAAGACAATATTTTTAAATATTTTAGCAAACAAATATTTTTTTCTCAGAGTATATGTCACACGCTGATGTAAACTTCTCAAGCATTCTTTGAGAAAAATCACGTAAAAACATGTTGGTGCACAAAGATTCTGCCGATTGACAATTCACGATATGCAGGGACTCTGTGAAAGAGCAACTGTGTGAAAATATCTCCCAGGTCTGTGGAAATAGTGCACACTGTGAATTGACGTCATTCTCCAAGCTGATAACTTCACAGTAATCCCAATTAAAAAAAAACCAAAATAAAAATAGAATTAACATAACGACCCAAAAACCCCCCAGTGACAGCACAAGATTTTAAGGTTAGATTAGGAACTACGGTGCAGATCGTTTATTATATACATGATCAAACGAAGACATGACGATAAGTAATTTTGAATACGATCAAATATCATTTCAAACAATCACTCTGAAACTAATATATCATCAATAATCATACTTATTAGATTAAATGAGAGGAATCAGAACTATGATCTATTTATTTCACAAACTGTCACACTGTTAGAATGATATTGTCCAAAAATGGGCGTCATCTTTTTATAATTCGGGTTTTCTGGCCATTATGATAATAATAATTATAACAATAAAAACGATGACAACAACATTACAACCATTACTACAAACATCAATACGTACACAAAACAGAAACGTTCCCAGATGTTGGAATTATCATGTTTTTCCCTTAAATTGATTTCTTGTTTTGTCCTTAAATGGAATGTGAAATTTAGTATCTGATATTTTCAATAGCCAAATCAATTTTGGATGTGAGGGTTCCAGTCTCCAATAACCCAAAACGTATCCACGTATATTATGCTTTGATTCGTAGTAAGTAGATTCATATTTTATCATCTTAGCCAAAGAAGTTGTAATATCATTCACAACAGCTGTTTTGCTGTATTACAACCGTGTGGATATGGACTAACCAATACATCGGCCCAGAGCAGCACTGTCGATTGCCCCGAGGCCAGCACTGCTCTATTGCACTCAACGCCTCGACCTCGTGTCACATTTTGCTGTGGTGGGAGAGCGAATAAATAGTGTCCTTTTCCTGAAATATTTGGCAGGATCAAACAGTAGTATCTGTTCCCTGTCAGAAATTGCGGCGCCGGTACTTACACTTACCCGTCGAATGGGCTGGAAAATGGGGCTGTGCTTCGAATCAAGACCGAAAACGCAGGTGCAATGCCATTTTATCGAGACTGCGAACTGCTGCGCGCGTGGAGAGCCATCGGACCCGTCCTTGGGCCCTCCTATTATTACTTGCCCCAGGTACATGGGATCCGTTGCCGCAGGACAGCACTGCTCCATTGCACTTAACGGAACAACTCGTTTTGCTGATGTGAAAGAGTGGATGGATAGACCGTATGCACCCCCTTTTCTGCTTTTTCGGCTGGATCAAAGGGTTGTATCTGTTCCCAGGCAGTACTGACACTTCCCTGTCGAATGCGCCACTGATTGTGTTGTGGGTGGTATAAAGACCGTGTGCACATTCTGGTTCCCTTTCTATTACTTGGCCAAGCTGCTGGGAATATGACAACCCTGAGCAGCACTGTCTAATGGGGCTAGTCCTGACACTCTTGTGGTAGAGGATACTTTATCTACTTAGCAATTTTGAATGCTTCGATGTAGGATCGAAACATTTGCTCCAGAACTAGAAGCTGGTATCTTACTTATGCTCAACGGAACTGGACGGTAAGTAAAGCTTAACTCAAGTGACCTATTCATTTGCATATATATTCCCAATACACCGAAGGGCTCCATCCCAATCCTGGAAGAGCACTGCATAAGCTTACAATGAACAAATTACCTCATTTAGAGAGTGATCAACCCTGATTATATATATATATATATATATATATATATATATATATATATATATATATATATATATATATATAGATAGATAGATATAGATATAGATATATAGATATAGATATATATATATATATAGATATAGATATATATTTATTTATTTTCATACTTGTCAGGATATAAATATTGAGTGAATCGTGTGGTGGATCAATGTTTTTTTTTGCTTAAGATATATTTTCTTTCAATTCTTTCCCGTCTAAATGAGTTTGAAAAGAGCAGTTGATTGAAAAAAATTTTTTTTAAGAGGCAACTAAATTTTTTTTCTTTCTTATATCTCTACCTCATTTTAAACAAGTTTTTTGTTGGTGTAAGCATTGGTAAGATTTGATATGGTATAAGTTATTTCCAGTTTACAATATGTTCAACTTCTGCATTTATTAGACCGAATAGCAATTATAAAAACAGGGATGAAGTAAAACGGTTGTTCTCCAAATTGGAAAAAGAAAAAAATGTTATTTTATGAACAAAATCGGTTGCTTAAACAACAAAGTTTGAAAATTTGAATGTATTATTTTATGTCCATATTCTTCCAAACAATACTTCCAAAGATTTGCAAAGAATTTTCAAACGATTTTAACTAATCGTCGGCTATGAGTCGGATTCTGGATAATATTCTATTTCGATTTTTTTCGTTTTCATATACCATTTTTCATATGTACCGACTCATGTTTGTCAACATATAATCTCCATTTGTTGTAATTGAAATTTAAATATGTTTTATAGAAAATTGGATCATTATTTTTAGAAGAAATTGATAAACAGGTATATTTGACGATGTTTCAAGTTACCTTATGGAAGAGATATTGGCTCCTTGGATGCTTTTTAGTTTCAGAATATGACGAAAAATCATTTCGTTCCTAGTGAACTGATCTTTTCAGTGAGAGTCACGAGATTAAAAAATGTGCACAAAACCCTTGGAAGAGTGATGTGGGATCTCAATCGAAGTAATTCCTTACATCATGATTCCAGGTGAAAGTTAGAAAAATGACAAAATTTTTATTGAGAAACTTATTTCATGAAAAATACTTGTAACCCTTCCAAAGAAGACATGAACAAGTGCAAAAAAAGTTTCCAATTATCTTGTTTTGTGAGGCAGAGAGAGAAACTTGGACATTTTTAAAATTGTCCAAGCCGCTACCCCCCCAAAAATCGTCCCAAAATCACACTGAAGAAGGAGATAAATGAATGCCAATCCACTACAACGACCAGCTGCTCGTTATTTTTGTCATATTTTCCACAAACATCCCATATAACAAAGAAAAGAAATCTGTTAAGTTTGTATCGATAGTGGCAAACCAAATGTTGGTGCGCCACTGTATAAGACTGACCGTACATGAAAAGTTTTTAAACAACAGAAAGAAATTACTTCTATATGAAAACTTGGATATTTGGTGTTAAAAAGCCAGTGAAACAGACAATTTACAAAAAATTTGATTCAATACAGATCTTCAAAGATACACTCACATAGTTTTTAAAATGGAATAAATGAAACAAAAGCAATTGGATTTTTTCCAACAAATAACAACATAACTTATGTATGTTCTTATGTTGTTGTACTTCTATCACAGAGGGATCTATCACATAAGCCTGGGCGTATTTCAAGTCTAAATTTCGTGTCTTTACTCACCCATTTTTTGTTTCGACTTTAATGCTTTTTAAGCCTTTTCTTGGGCCATCAATCTAGGGTCGTTACTGAATCACATGGATCAGAATTGGAGGAGAATTTATCAGTGGGAGGAGGACAATTTTACGTACGTATTTGATAATAACCGGAATTTACGTTCACCCAATGATTAACAAGTTCACAAAAGGAATCGGTTCAATTTTCCTTGAGGACATCAACACTGTGCTATTGTGCCAGACATTGATAAAAACGTGAATAACACAAATGCTCAATTCCACGTGTACATCAATATATTGACTTCCAGAGAATATAAATTGTGTAGCACCAGATTTATGCCTGTTGATCTTTAAAACATTCAACATAATGGCTTTTACCAAAGTATGCAACGGAACTAAGGATTAATTCTCAAATCAACTTATACTAATCATAAGTCAGAGTCAATATAGAACAAGGATTCCTCTCATTTGTATGCTTTAATTCTCTTTATCTCCACCATTCCAACTTTTGATGGCTAACGAGAACATAACCGAAACTGTCTTTTTGTTGTTTTTTTTTTTTTCAATTCTGAGCCAAAAAATATCTTTTAATTAACTTCCTGGTGATTGCTTCATCCCATTACGCCATTTCGGCTACGAAAATTCGACAAAAAAAACAACGAAAAACATAAGGAGACTGTACTCTCAGGTAGCTTGGAATACATGTTTTTTAATATTACCCAATCAACTAATGGAACTAAGAGCTGAGTAATCGCCGTCTCAACCAACAACCATACGTAAAATCTATCCTTTAGAACTAAGACACCAATAAATGTTCATTGGCTCAGGGTTTTATAACACTTAGTTGAATTAGTGGTAAATGCATAATTCTAAATTCGGTGCTCAACTTCTGGTAATTGACTTCATATTTGCTTTTAATTTTTACCGAAGCCAGTTTCTGTATTTTGCTGCTACTTTCGCTAATGTTTATAATTCATTTGTTTTTTTCTTATCTTTTCTGCATTCATTTGAAATTTGAAAAAGATATCTGGAATCTCAAGTGCAATGAATCGTCTTTTAAATTCATTAATAACATTCCTAATTATTTTGATCTGAGCTGATATCTTTATTCTCTTTTGGAGACCTAAAAATATTTATTTTGATACAATCCTGTCATAATAAATGCTATTCATTGTAAAAAAAAAAAAAACAGAAGAAACTGAAAACAACACTTCTCGGTATATTGTCGGAGTTATGGTGAGACAGAATTATATCAGATGAGCGGTGATTTATAAAGATTGGAAAACTGTAGGCATTGGAAAGAGAGCTTGATGATATATGATGTTGATGACAGGGGCAGTATCCAACCTGAGAAAAAAAATCCTCAACTATAATAAGTGCCTTGACATGGAGTAGTGGCATATGTATTTGGCAGCCCATTACTACCCCATTCACGAAATATGTCTCCACATGTTGTCAGACATTTGTGCACTTTTGTTCAACTAAGGTAAGCTTATGAAAAAAATAGGAATCCCTGAGCCTTGACTAAATGGTTGGCAAGCAACGTAATGTGAACAGTGAACCGAGAAATTAGTGATACGTTGATCCCTGGTGTGGATGACTGGATCTATATAAAAGACTAGCAGGATGGATTGTAGGTTAGGCTAGCCTAACAGCCCATCACAATTGTTTTGAGTTTGGTCATTATTCGATGTACAACATTTGTGTTCCTATGTTTGACTGAGGTAGACTTACAAAACAAGACCAAGCCATCAAGCTCCATGTATGTAAATTGTAGAGCAAGCTGCTCAACCAGGCTATTAATGCTGTGCAAATATATCGAGCCTTAAATCGTATCCAATGCATGTTGCATTATTCTAAACTTCGATTTCATTTATTTAATTGCAAATGCGCTATTTGCATATTCAATCTGGTGACACGAGATGATTATCACTCTAAACTCCACGCTATGGTAACAGGAATACAGTTTTTTTTTATACTTATAGATGGTAAATGTGTAACGCATATTGGGAAATAAATTTTCAATTGCAAATATATATATTTTTTTGTCTTAAAAAAGAAAACATTTCATGCATTCATGAATTTATCTGTTTTGTATAAACAATTTTTTGTTCAGATACAATGAAATATATCTCTTTGGAAAGATTCAAGATATTTTACTTTCTTTGCAAACTCTCAAAATTGAAACGTCTGACAAAAATAACATTTATGAAGCAGACATGCGAAAGTTACATGTGATTATTGAAAAATTGAATCATCTTAGTGTCCACTTTTTCCTTATATTTATCGACTCTTTTTGAATTGTGTATATATATATATATATATATATATATATATATATATATATATATATATATATATATGTGTGTGTGTGTGTGTGTGTGTGTGTGTGTGTGTGTGTGTGTGTGTGTGTGTGTGTGCAATGCTCCTCCATAGGAATAGAACATTCTGCTGGATTGGGGATTTCTCCGTAAATGAGGTGTATCGCTTAAATTCAGCCTTACTGATAAGATAAGATATCGGCTTCCTGTTATGAAGCTTGAGTTTCAATCCTGCCTTGTGGTATTGGATTGGATAATGGGGAGTCTATAGCAACACCGAAGAGATGTAGTACACCGAAACAGCTGTCTGAGGATGACTCAATTATATATATATATTTATATGCATAGGAATTCTACAGTAATCTAATTGACATTTCGAATAGGAAAAAGTGAAATTTACAATTCAGGGCGAATTCAATAATTCATTTCCGATCGGTTATACTCTTACTTTCATTGGGTGATATATTCAGCCAACTGAATACCTCCAGAATTTTCTATGAAATTCAATAACATCTGAGACATGGTAAGTCACTGGCTAAGGGAGAATGATCGGAATATTTTAGACGATCATGAATTGATTTAAAATCATTTCCCTAACATTGTAACTGTTTTAATCGATTCGTTTTCAGTGTTTGGCGACTATGTGATGGACAAAGAATGCCAATTTGAGGTGCGTTCTTATTTTGATTTCTGTTTAAAGCTTTTACTTCGGTCGACCTGCTCTTGACTGGGTGCATATGTTTTCTTCTTCCTGAAGCCAGCTTCTTTTCTTGGTTAGTTTCAATGAACTGTTTTTATGATTTGGTTGATGATTTTTGTCAAAAGTTTGTATACGCAGTTCAGTTGGCTAATAGGCCTGTAGTCGCTGAAGGCTTTTGAATTTCCCTTTATAAAAGCTTTATGATAGCAGTATTCGTCTCATCTGGGAATTTACTGTGTTGTAGACACGAGTTGGAAAGGATGGCCAGTTTCCATGTAATGATTTTACTTGCTTTTCGGAGTTGGTCAATGGTGGTGTTGTCTGGTCTAAGGGCCGTTTCTTTCTTTGTCTGTTTAATGGTTTCTTTCGCCTTCCTCTGGGTTTCTTCTAAGAAGTCTACCAGTCGGTTGTTCACGTCTTGCGTATCCTGTTAATTGTTTTGTAGTCCTTGTTTGGTCGAATAAAGTATTGGATAAAATTCTTTGGCAATCCTTTCTTTTTTTTTGGGGGGGGGGGTTCCTTTTCCTCAAGTATGCTGGTTATTTACTTTCATCCTGAGTGAGTCCTCGTTTTTAGCTTTGAAGCCCCAACTTAATTCGATGACTGCCATCATGTATATTATTCTGTCTTCTTTTCGTTTTTTTCTTGATTAATTTATTCAGTTCCGCCTTAGAATTTTCTCTTTTGTTTTGTTGGTGAATTAAGTTTTCTACGTTTCTCCATGAGATTTCTGGTTTCATCTGCGATATTACTAATGGTTTGTGTGCTCATTCGTTTGAATATAGTGGCAACTTCTATTATAGATGCAGTCATTTTGTTGCTTAATTTGTCATGTTGGTGTCGTCATGCTCAGTTAGAATTTTAAATCTGTTCTTTGGTTCGAGCTTGAAAGATGGAGTGTGCTCTTTTTATATGTTTAGAGGTTGAGGTTGTGTGCGGAACATTTTCCTGCGTTCTTTGTTTATGTTCAATTGTATTTAACATTGAACCATTCAGTGGTCGCTGACTATATTGACCTGATATAGGACTTGAATGTCCTTGATGATATCGTTATTGTCCGTTAAAATGTAGTCTATTTTCTTCTTGTTTTGTGATTGATACTCCTTCAATTCTATTTCTTATCCAGCCTTTTTTGAAGGAGGAGTTCATGATTTTTAATCTGTTAGCCGTTGCGAAGTTTACAAAATCTTCTCCTCTCTCCTTCCGTACTTTGTATCCGAAGTTTGCCGACGAGATTTTCATTTCTTTGCCCTACTTGTGCATTATTGAGTCAAATATTTTCCAATGGAATTATTCTCAAGTTATTTGCTGAAATGTTAAAATCGAAACTTTTTCCATCAGATACTTTTTTCAACCATTCGTGTTGAGCAACAAAAATGAATTCTTAAATCAGTTCGAGTCAACAATTGTGGGGGGGGGGGAATCTTTGATCTGAAATAATGATGAAAAATAATTGATTCTGATTTTTTAAAGTCATTGCTTTCCAAAATTGTTGTTGGCGAGAAGTTAGGTTGAAAATATAGGTTTTGGCCTCAATTCAGTCTGGGGGTTTGCCTATTTTGATTAAACCTTTCCAAACGGCTGTGAATGTATTACAGAGAAAATATTCATTCCTGCATGAGAAAAATGGTGTCATCCTGATTAACCACGTATTTATAAGAATGGATTGTGTTAGTTTGGAGAATTACTAGACAAAAATTGTTGCATGTAGCAGAACAACTCTGCCTGTACTCGAATTATTCAATGTACCTAGTCAACAGCTGATAGATAGTTGATCATGAGAGTTTTTCAGAGAATTATATTGTCCATCTAAACTTTTATAGGTCCATTCAGGTTCATTTCCATCGTCTTTGGTTTATATCAGAAAGTAAGAAGAAAAAATCTTTGAAGGAAAAACATTTTCATCGATGATATTCATTTCTCAAATAAACTGCATTCAGTATACACACACACACACACACATATATGTATATATATATATATATATATATATATATATATATATATATATATATATATATATATATATATATATATATATATATATATATATATATATTTATTGCCTATTTCTATTGAATAGTCTCCTTACATGGAGGATCTTCATCCCTGAAACCCCCGAAAAGATTGACGGCAGTTTAACCGACCCAAACAACGCAGTCGAAGACATCCACTTCCGGAGTGAAGTTAATAAACAAACCGACTGATATTGATGACATGCAACTTTTAAAATGCTACAAAGAGGGAATGAAGGAAATATTATTCACCAAACCATATCTACTCTGCACAGAAAAGAATTCATTTATCATTTATTATCGAGGTGAAAAACAGATATGAACCCCTTTCTGAACAAGAAATGGAGATCAGCAATTTCAATGAAGCAACCAAAACGTTTAAACGAAAGAACAAAAAGCATCTGAAAATTCTTTGAATAAACTTATAATTATAATCTGATCATAGAATTAGACAAATCCCAAAGAAGCAAAAATAAGATTAAAAGATTATACATAAACACCCTTGTCGAGAGCATCTCCGAAAAATCAGGGGTTTCAAAGCAATTGAAAAAGCTCTCAGTTCAGGGAAATGCGGGTAAATAGAGTGCTCTGAAATTGAGATTAAACAAGGGGCAGGGACAGTTTTACTGATCTAAACCAAGAAATTTACAAATTTCTGACTTCTCTCGGAGACACAGAACAAAAAACAGTAAATTCTAGTCACAGATGATCAGTCCACTGTTCCCCCTGAAGATATTCTGATAAGAAAAGCGAGCCATCAAACAAACAAAAATGGAAGGCATAACATCATATAACATATAGCATCATCATCAACTCACTCAAAAAAGCTGGTAGAGTCATCAATAAAATATTACCCATTCTATTTAACTTGGGCTCAAAACTGCAATTTTCCAAAAGATTGAAACATTGAGACCATAAAGCAAAGTAAAAAATTGTACCCAAAAGATTATAAAAGGTTTAGGCTAATCGGCCAATTAAACTATTGCAACCGAATGTCCAACTAGTAGTCACGAACCTAATCAACAGAACAGTACATGATATTTCCAAAAAAGAACAGGCTGGCTTCACTGGACCATGTACTATCTCCATTTGGTAAATCAACTGAAATAGGAAGCAGCAGAATGCAATTCGCTATAGCACCTATCGACATCAAGAAGACCTATGACAGTATAAAATCCAATAGCCCCCGATGCTCTCATTAAAACAATTTTCATGTTCTATGAAAATGAGGGTCTATGTATCAACAGAAATTTTTCTTTCCAGTTAATTAAAGAAACCCCTTTCAGCTGGAAGACAGGGGGAACACGAGGCGATACCTGCTTATTCTATTCAACCTGCCTTCAGATAATCATCTGGAAGCTAAAATGTGATCAAAGGATTCGAAAAGGAATAACTGAGTATATCATTAGTTTTGCAGAAAACCTTCATGATCCCTCGAATTGCGGGTCGAACTAAAAGAAAAGAAGATAAAATCGTCTTTCACATTACTTCCAATAATACAAACGCCATGTACAGCTGTAAAATCACAAGGATATGATTTGAAAATAAGGAGCCATTCGAAATAGACCAGTAAGTCCAACTAGGACAACGAATCAACATGAAAACCTCAAGCAAAAAATCATTTTGTGTTGGTGAGTTTTTGTTAGAGCCATTTTTAACTTCAAGATCAGGACGATTTGATTAATTCTAAAAAAGGTGGATAAAACTGATAGATTTTCCTGATAACCCCCTTTAGTGCTGAAACATATAATCTAACCAGAAGAATAACCTTCAAACTCAGAGCCATGCAACATGTACGAGAGAAAATAACAGTCAAAACCATATTGAGATATCAGAAGACAGTGTTGTGTATTAGAGGGAGGACAGAAATATGAAATTCATCTAAAAGCTTGAATGGTTCTCAGCTTACGGGTCTGTTTCTTGGTTAAGTTCCATGTTTCAGCTCCATAAGTGACTATTGGGAGGATGCATTGGTTATACACCCTTCTTTTTAGGATTAATGGGATCTTATTATTTTTGAAGGTTGAGCTAGCTCTGCCAAAGGCTTGCCATCCTAGTGTGATTCTTCGCTTGATTTCTTCTTCTTTTGAGGGTCTCATGGAGATTCGTTGCCCTAGGTAGATGTAGTGGTCTACTTTCTCGAATTCTGTGTCCTCGATTTCGATCTTAGTGTTCTTATCTCCAATGTGGTTGTTGCACATGATCTTCGTCTTGCTGAAGTTCATGTGTAGGCCGACTTTCTTGCTCTCCTCATTTAGTTCATCTATCATTAGTTGGAGGTCGTGTATCGAGGATGTAAATGTGTACAGTGCATGAAAACATAGATCAATGGGATCTGACTTCTGAGAAAGTTGTACGTCATTAACCGGTACCAGTCGCTGGTGTTCGAGTCCTGGGAATATACAAGTAAATTTATCATCATTCAACATTTGTCTACCTGTCTCTAAGTGACAGCGTAACCCAGGAACCACATCACATATCTTGATATGTTTTTAGGGCACACCAAGGTATTCAGGAAGTCAAAAAGTCATTGAGGGCAACACTTTGTTATCTTTTTTCTTTTGCTAAAATACGTTTACATAGAGTGATAGCTGTAAAGTGTATAGAAAATATTCAAAAATATTTCATTTTGATAAATTAAATAAATCAGTTTTGAGCCTTTCTATTAGCGTGGTTGGCCTTCTTATACTTTTCATTCTTCCGAAAGTAATTCACATAGGTCGAAGGCTTGGTACAATGAGAGGTTGTTGCCTGAGTCTAATATCTCTGTCCATGTAGTATTTTTGGACATTTTTGATGCATTTCATTCTTGTATGCACTGAATGAATAGCTGTTAGATACTTTGTAAAATACTTCCGTTCAAATGATTCAAATGCTTTTTTGTTGTTTTCTCCGTGGAGGTTGAGATGATATCACTGATGATTAACGTTTTTGAAACTGATGTATCGTAAAAACCTTTTCTTCGTTGACTAAAAATATTCTGCAATAATTGTGATACTGAAAAGTCGATCATTTTCAAAGATTTGATTCTTCAGGAATTATCTTCTGTTTCTCTCTGTTTTTTTGTTTTAGTTATTTGACCCCATATTCCCTTTGCTAGATTTATGTTCCTTTTTTTTTAAAACTTTCCCACTTCTTGCATTCATCCATTTGTGTTCCAAAAGTATCCTTGATTCTTTCCTTTTCATGCAACACTGTTTTTAATTTTCATGGTTCCTCGGACTATTTGGTCTAAAAAAAATATTGTGGCTTCAATAGAATTCGTTGTGATAAAACAAACAGGCAGTAGACTGAAGCGCTGTAAAAAAATATTTTACAAGAATTCAAAGGTTTGGATCGGAGGAAGTCAGATCAAAGAAATTCATTGGAGTTTCGATTTATTAATGGAGAGAACCACCGTTTATGTATGACTTTACAAAGTGGAATGAGATGATCTTTGAATTTTTCTCATAAATGTGATCGAAATGCCGTGTTCCAATGTCAGATCAATGTTATCAATAGTCTTTTATAGTCCTTTGTTGGACATTGCCTTTCAATACGATCCGTCATTTTTTTGCTATCGATTGTCAAAACTAAAAACGTATTCAAACCATCACGTGACTCCTAATGAACCCCATATTGGTTCATACCTTTATGCATTCTAATACAGTTTGTTATCTTTTGATATACCGATGTGATGTTCAGGCTTGTTGAAATTTGAGAGCTTTTGATGAAAAGAGAAAATGTGATGTAAAGACCGTGAAGAGTAACCAAAATGTGGGAAGAGAACCAGACACAAAAAACAAAATCAAACGGGAGCGTACATGAATAGATAGATAGATAGATAGATAGATATAATGCAGTATTTTTAATTTTTAATTTTGTTCCATGTCGTGTAAGTCATTGTTATTACTTGAAGGATCACAATTCTTTGCGTACAGAGAAACGTCATTCAAATGCCAACCTTAGCTTGGAAGGGAGCAGTACTTAGGGATAAGATGTTATATCTGCTAAACATAGCTGATTTTACTTTAACAGGAACGAGACAAATAATCATATTATTGCATTGTATTTATAAATATTTCATTTACGACATCGATTGTTATGTATTGTGATGTCTTCACCTGAACTGTAATCTCCCAACTAACATTTTAAGTTTACAATTGTTAACAGATTGCTAATGCGTGCCTTCTGTTCTTTATTTCAGTAAATCAAAATTTCTGAGGGATAAATTGTGAAAAGTTGTAGAATGTTGTTGACATGTAAGTATGAAAGCAAATGTGTTCAAGTACTTATACATTCACTGAAGTGTGACTCTTGAAACCTGCTCAGTAGGAAAGAGAATCCAAATCACGGACAGACAAAACTTGTGGAAACTTAGTTGTACATTGTTCACTGCTTTGCAGAAAATGCATCTTTGGAATGTGTTCTGAAAATGTCAGAAAGATACAATGTGAAGGCTCGAGGACAACTGTAAAGATTATGGTCGGATAATTGAAGTCTACAATAGATCCACATAAAACATGATTTTCAGGACTGTTATGCTGTGAAAGAAACTATAATGTAAGATAGTATTCCAGGAGAACAGTTCAACGGAAGTCGTTGATATAATGCTCCAAAGCAGATGTCAACAATCCTGAAAAGACTACATTAAAGAAAAATAATTTTCATTCCGTCGATTGGCACTCAAATTACTAGCATGTTCTGCATTTGCTGTCTCCAGTTGTATATAATCATACCAATTCTTTGAAAATGTAGATTCACATAAATACTCTTCTACTTTTGTGACATTGAAGTTGTTTTACTTTTTTTTACAGTTGCACGAGTAAATTATATTGAATGAGGAATTTAGGACAAAAATTAGAGAAATGAAACCAAATCAACATTTTTAGCAGCAAAGGAGATATTTGAATGTTATTTAATCTTTTGATTTTTTGAATAATCTTGAAGTCTACTAAATAGTTGCTATTTGTTTCTAATCTGTTCTTTAAAAATGAATAACTCTAAAGTTCATTCATCAATCCCACCATATTCCTCACACAACTTTCCATTCAAAAATAATTTCCCTACGTGACGTATGCATACTCTGCATTTTACACTTCAAATGAAATTCAGTAACTCAATCTCTGTGAAAATTTGGGGATAAATTTGATTTTCGATAAAATCTTTTTGGGGGAAAATAGATACCGGAATCATCTTAATGAAGGTTTAAACAATGATAAAATAATATATTTTATACCAGCAGAATTGTTAACTCTAAGTACAAAATATCATTGTTAGCGACAAAGAAACTGAAAAATATTGCATCGTTCATTATTTAAGTAGATTGGTCAAAACTATTGAAAAGAAATATAGTTTACTGATATAATTTATGATGAGTGACATTTTCGATTGTGGTTTGTGCTAAGTAGCTACTCACGACCTCGAAATGATATGTGTGTTTTAGTTTAGTCTTAATTTTGAATTTCTATTGGGAGCATTCATTTTTAGATGATTTTCTGTTGAAAGGGATAACGTCCTCCATTGAGTGGAACTAAACTCATCCATTTAAAACTCTTGAAAATGCCACTTTGCGAATCAAGCAAAATGTTCTATTCATAGAAAAATCTCAATTGCTCAAAATTTAAACTTCTGTCAAATAATCAAAAATGTTTGCTTTTCAATTTAATATGGATATATAGGGCTTGGTGGTAAGCGGACTTGATAAAAGTTAAGCTTTCAACATACTTCAGAAATGCAGATGATAAAACAGTCAGTCGTGCTGATATTTCAATCGACCAGTCGAGTCAAGACTATGATTGAATTCTGCATCCAACTTGCATTCAAGATCTTGGAAATGACTGCACATTTTTTTCCAAAAAAGGTATGGATAAATAATAAGTTAAAAGCAAGATCGACCTAGATGCCTGCCACTTCAATGTCAACATCTTGAATTACAAACGTCCAAAAACTTGGAAGTTACATTGAGACGGAGAAAACAGGAAAGTACAAGCATACTTGATCTTCTCTAGTCCGACTCATCATTATCTTCAGCTTTTAGTTATTTGTTGTTGAAAGTAAACTTCCTGAAGGATATGACAAACCTCTGTATCGTGTGGGTGTCGCACAACCAACAATCACTGTATTTTCTAGGTCGTCGGGCAATCTTATTTTTCGCCAGCCATACTTCTGCTTACCATATCATTATATCCATATTATGAGTCAAAATATTCGATGGTTGCCGAACTTTCAACCAAAGTAGCTCATTGTATTCTCTCATTCTCGATTTTTCTTTTCAATACTGAGCTTTTATATGATCTTTCATCTCGGGTGGAACATGATTCTCCCATGTTCACTTTGCATAACCCTCATTTTAAGAGTCAATCTTCTGTTAAGATTCAGAGTTTTAGATTTATATGTGTTTCAGGTAAAACATCGGTTGTAATCCTTTTTTTCCTTTCTTTTAAGACTAATGGGGTTATCGTGTTCTTGGAAATTGAGCTTGCTCTACCAAAAGCTTGCCATTCTGCAACAATTTCTTGCGTGACTTTTTTTATTTTTTTTATTTTGGTGGATTTCATGGCGGTGTGTTGTCAGAGGTTGGTGTACAGGGCTATTTCTTCAATTACTGTTTCTTCAATCTGAATTTTTGCGTCTTTCACCTCAACATGTTCGTTTTACGTGATTTTTGTTTCACTGAAGTTCATTGGATATCAAAAGGTTTGATTTTTTTTGCTTTTTGTTCACTTTGTCATGCATTACTGGGAGATCATAAACGTTTTTCACAAAAAAGATAACATTGTCGACCAATACGAGGCTGCTTAGATCTTGTGTATTGTAAAATGTTGGCATAGTTTTCACGATGTACAAATCATCCATTGATTCCGTCTCAATTTTTAAAATCTTTTTTCAATGTTATTGTAGCTTACTATCAACTTAGAAAATATTGAATATAACCTCTTCTTTCAAACGCCAGACCTGAAGACAATAGTTAACCTACAAAGCAAAAGAATTCTATCAAGAGAGTCCAAAAAACATTTTCTAAAAACTCGAATAAAGAAAAAAAAGCAAGGCATACAAACATATTTTTTTTGATCAAAGATGCAAGTGAGAACTCCATTCCTTGTGCCATCCAACCAATAGTTGATTAGAGTAATACTACGCAGACATTTCCTCTACAAACAAAATGAATAGCAAAATTTTGCATTTTTTCAAGAATTGAGCATCATGTTCGTTCAGGAAAGTCTGAAAAAGAGAGCACAAGAGCATGTATTATTTAGTCGTATAGAGCAAAATTTAGATGAACACGTCTAAATTGACGGACTAACGAGAGACATAACAACGCATGTCAAAGAAGAAATGTTCATGATTGTACTTGGCTGTTATCTATTCAAGATTTCTGTTATAAAGTCCAGTTAGTCAATGCCATAATTAGTGAAAGAGTTCACCTTTTCGTTAGTCATTTCCAAAATGACAAGTACACAGTCCATAAAACTGTGAGTGACTCGTCAACCATAATAGATTTACAATAGAATCTGATAATGGATTTGAAAAAACAATCTACTGCTACATGGTTTATATTATTACCAAGATAAAAGTTGAAATGGTAACTTCAGATTTAAGATATACGTAACTGATGCATTAACCGAAGATGGAGACGGGGAAAACAGTAGTGGATACATCTAGGCAGAGAGAAACTGAATCACTTATCATTGCCTTCATGAACCATTGCATCAGAAGCAACTATATCATAACAAAAATACTCAAAACCTTAAGAAAGAGTGGATGCTGGTTTTTATGAACGAATGGAGGGTATAGTAAACTCAAACATAAATTTATCAAAGAAAAAACACGATGGGATATGGACAGTTCGACTGTTTAAATGAATGATATCCGTTGAAGATTATTGTTAATAAAAGTAAGCAAATAGAAAATACATACCACCTCAACCAAGCGAGAGTATGGGATCTGAAAATCGATATCAAGAAAAAAGGGGGTCTAGCTCATTGTAAATGTACCTGTGAAAGTGGACAATGTGATGAAAATAGAAACTGAAAAAGGATGTTGGAATTACGCATAAGAAAAAAATATTAAAAAAAATATCAAGTCTGAGTATAAGAAATCTTTTCCATATTATAGGCACGGTATAACCTCTTCAATCAACTTCGCAGTAAGATCAGATAATTTGGGTTCTTGGGAAATGGTTGAGATTCTCCAAGCCACTTGGATCAAATTATCAAGGGAATGAGGAATAGCCAATGGACATAGGATGGAGTATATTGCCACCCTATATTGAAGTATGATTCAATAGAACTTAGAAAGGTATTTGATGTTAATTTCCCTATAGTTTAAAGATAGAAATAAATAAAAAGAGAAGGATGATTAAGCAATGCGTTGGAAATAAAGATGAAACTGAGAGCGGAAAAAATGACTGAGGAAGATCGAAAGTTGATTATTATGGATAATGATAAAAAAGAAGACATCTTGTATGAAAGAATGTTAACAAACGACAACACGTCCAAAGAAATCTTCTGGAATTTATGAACATCGATCATTGCCATAAACATTTTAAGACACAAACTCTGGCTTTTACAGAACAAGAATAATTTGACACTGCACTTGCCTTAGGAACTACCCATCAAACCCTCGAAGCATTTTCCTGGATTCCTCTGAATTCCTGTCACATCTAAGTTCATTGCATGTTTTATAAATGAAACAAAAATAAAAAAAACGATTAATATTTTGATCATACGAAGTATTCAAGGGCCATAAGGTCAACCAGAGTATGATTACCTCCTTACAGGCAACCAATCTAAGAGAAATAAAGTCTGAAATAGATTGTCTTAATCTTTGTCCAATGTCATGAAAGCCTGGCAACGCAAAAAAGGGAAGTGTGCTCGAGGTTTATAGTTGACAGTGCTCCGGCCAAATTAAGTTGGGCCTAGCCATCCAAAGTGGATTCCTGTAAATACATCAGGTATCAGATATTAGCAAATAGAAATGATACAAAAGCCGTCAGAAGTGAATTCTAGATCTTCGAACAAGTCTCAAGTGATTGGGTTCTCTTATCAAAAACTGTTAATCCCGAAGTGCCCAACCCTCTATATTTGATTGAGTTAAATTCTCCACCTATCAACTTCTATATCCCTTAATGTGAAGAAGCTTAAAAATTCTATTCTCAGAACTTATGTCTAACTCAAAGAACTAATAGGATTGTACTTTGATAAATCCATTAGGATTCAAAGATTCAATCAATGTTAATGTTCTACAAACGTTATCTCAATTAGAATAATAATACATATGGTAGTCAAGTACATGTGATCCTTTATTTCCTGCCGTCAATACTCTTCTTGCCTATTGCTCTATCAAAATTACTTCTTGATTTTCTGCTCTAGACTTCGTTTACAAATATGGCAGAAATTATGTTCACATTTGTTAACGAAGTTGGATCAAGTGTATGTATTTGCTAAAGTTTGTCTTTTAGAAAACACTCGTAAGGTTGTTTGTGTGTGTGTGTGTGTGTGTGTGTGTGTGTGTGTGTGTGTGGATCATAGGCAAATGAACAGTGCATTAATTTTGGGATTGGTCACTGAAATGCATTTTTTACTAAGCAGTATTTTGTGAAAATTGCGACGAATGATCTGAAGTTTTAGAAGCTGAAAGTTACAGAACTATCCTATCTTTATTGTAAGTATATACATACAATTGCCTCCAAGTTTCAGTTTGTATTGCAAAAGCTGTAACTTGAGAATGATGTCCCAAAAACAGTATTTATTTATGAACTGATTAGGAGCTGTTAGTACTGTTCGGAGCACTCGAAGAAGCAAGGCTGGGCAAGGCTTATGGGAATCTTGAGATATCCTTTCAACCAAATATACCTTTCGGTTCATGAAGTCCAAAGAAACTTTGAGAACCTGACACCCAAGACAGACAATTCTATCCACCCTACTAATTACCTATGACTGGGTGGAAAATAAATCCATACATCAGGGTATTAGTGTAAAATGAATGCTAACCACCTTACCGATTGTTTGAACTTGGTTTGCAACATCTATTCTACATGCTGTTAGGTCATCTGCAACCTCATCGTCAAGTACAGACAAGGCAAGATGAAGATAATAGACTGTCTTGCTTATAAAATATATGCAGCTCCGATATCCCAAATGAAAAGTAGCATCCAAATTCGAAAATCTGTGGGTCACTTTTAAAATTCATATCCCCACGAGTGTTACTGCTGCAGTCAGTGAGGGGTGCGTAACCATGCAACCTATCAAACATTGGCAAGCCTTTTATATGGGTGGAAATAAGCAAAACTTTAATTATCTGTTCTTTGTGGTAGTTACTGTTCGTAAGATGAAGCATTCAGAAACATAAAATATGCTTAATTCCATGTTTTATAGTATGATTTGTAATAAAATTTTGTGTTCCATCCGTAAAATTCCATCCGTTCGATTTTTTAACGTGGAGGTAGATTTTCTGTTTCTTTAAATACCTATGATCAGCCTTAACTGTTAATGATTAAGTATTGAAAAAAAGATTGAATGGGTAAGATGTAAGAGAAATTTACGAATTAAGCCTACCTTGACACTTCAAATATGATATCTTGCATTTGACGCCCGGGGACGATTTGTTTTAAATCTGCTTTTGATTTTTCATGCAAATAAATACATTCTAACTTTTTCAAAATCTTTTTTCACCGATGGAAAATTGCATGTAGAAAATGTCAGTGTATATGTATGCCTTTGGCGGATTATTGAAATGTTCACCATGTAGATAAAAAAAAAAACAAACCTGTCAAAAGTTGAAATGAATCAAATGAATACATCGACACTCTCTTGGTGTGGTGATTTCCCTGATGGGATAACAATAAAAAACTTTCAACGTTTGACATTTCTTTCATTTCCAAGTTGTAATGGAAGACGTAGAGAGCCATGTCACTGGAAATGGTGAAAGAACACACACACACACACACACATACACACACACACACACACACACACACAAACACACACACACATATACACACACATGTATATATATATATATATATAGATATAGATATGTATATATACATATATATATATATGTATATATATATATATATATGTATATATATTTATATATATATATATATATATATATATATATATATATATATATATATATATATATATATATATACGCACACACACTAGCACATATATGTAGTGTTGTTGAGTTCTGTTTAGTATATACATCGTTTACGCTGTGCTTATCAAGTGTTCTCCTTTCCAAACATTGATTCATTCATCCATTTCTCAATGGAAAAAAAAATGTAATGAAATCACCCGAAGAGTTGAAAATATTCTCTGTTTGCCGATTACTTACCCTCATACAAAATTCTAACGAAAACCTCAGGGATATTTTGTGAATAACTGGTTGTGAGGATGAAAAAAAATCTCTCAATCAAAGAAAAGCCAAGATCACACCTATTCATTCAGCAACATGCCTTCTACATTAAAAAATTGGAAAAAATTCAAGAGCATTGACAGACATGTCATGTTGGGTCTGGATCTAGCAGCTACGCAACCAACTTATTACGCTTGATTAATACCAGGATTCCCATCAGAATAATGGTTATATAATTTACATTTAGAAAATCATTGTCATATTATTTAGTCATGAAAATAATCTTACATCACCTTTAGGAGAAACATACATACATATATATATATATATATATATATATATATATATATATATATATATATATATATATATATATATATATATATATATATATATATATATATATATATATATATATATATATATATATATATATATATACATATTGTTGTTGAGTTCTGGATGGTATATGCATTTTTTACGCAAGTTTTTTTCCTCTTTGAGTCCATCCATTGATCCATCCATCCATCCCCATCTCCATTTCCCTTCGTCCTCTCCTTTTTCTCCTACAATTGGCTCCAGCATTTGTTCACTGCCTTTTAGTCTTTTCCTGATTTTTCTTTTTTCTGCATATCCCTCCTCATTTCTCTTCCTTCTCTTCCTTCTCCCAGTCTACCTTCCTTGCTTCAATGTTCTTTTTCTCTATTCATCCTCGCATTCTTCAGTTTTTCCCCCACTTTTTTCTCTACCTCTTTCCACACCTTACACATGTCTTCATTACCTTACGCCTATCTTCATCGCCATGTCATTTAATGATTCATCATGAAAAACCTGAAAGGAAATCATCAGACAGTCTAGGATAACATTTACTATAATCGAACGGATTCAGTCCAATTCAACTGAAAGGGATTTGAAATGCCAATATATATATATATTTTCCCTTCCGTTCCTACCTTCCTCCATTCTTTTCAGCCATCCGGAAGAAAATCAAACGACGATAATTTTTCGGAGACAAATTATCGATAAAACCTTCCTGTGATGATGGTTTAATATTTTTTTGAATTCACCAATGCCAAAAATGTATTGTACACTGATTAAGCCGTACTAATGCTCCAATTTATTTTCTAAAATCCAGCACATTTTATTTGCTGTCTGCCTTCTTGAGGTAGTTTGATTATCTTGGTCATTACAGTGTACTGTTTGCTCATTGCACTGTTTGACCTCCATAGATGGGCACTTGTTTTAGTGTATGATATTTTTTTTCATTTATCTGGGTGAAGGGAGACTATTCTTATTGTCTTGTTCCATATATAAGACACTACATTACGTTTTTGTTGATATTCAACATCATCAATTGTTGAGGAGATGATAACATATTCCTATGTCAATTATGTTCCGATTGGCCTTTGGTAAACTGCCTGAAAACTTGACAACGTGCACGGACCAATGTCACTTACCGACAATAAAGCAAGCAAGCATATTTCTGCTTTATTGTAAGATATTCATTGGGGGATAAGTGAGTCTAAACCCTAACACATACCCTGACTGCCTCCTCCGTCGGTAATTGTGACATTCATTTGGCAGAATTGTTTCTCGTGAAAATTAATTTTTGAGACATGGACCAGATAATAAGTACAAAGTCCTTCATAAACAGGCAGCTTGAAGATTACTTAGATTCACAGATACCTTTTTCAAAGCTGATCGTATCAAGCCAACTTTCATATCTCCCAGATAAAATAAAAGATAAATGAGTTTGGAGCTCTGCTTAAAACAAAAGCGAAATCAACTGACGCAATCAGTATCAAGCTCGGCACTGAACAACACTCTACAAGAACAAATTTTTGATCAGAAACAAAGTGCCATGACAACGGGACATAACAAATAGTATCGCTTCAGGATGTAATTAAGGCAGAAAACTAACAGGTCTTGGCATCAAATCAATATTCTTGGATCTTTTCTTAGTGAAAATAAGCCCGTGAAAAACTTTTGAAAATGTAGAACTGAAAATAGTCCCCTAAAAATATAGAACAATATCAAGCAACTGTTCAGTCTCTCAAAAATCATTTCAAAAATATTCTGCTAAAGTATGCACTCGATTATCCTAAAACTGATTATAATATTTTTCCCCTAGTGTATTGACGGTAGTAAGTTTATTTTTCTAATTTGACACGTCGTAATTTTGTTTTCCATACTCTCTACTCTATTTTTTTTTCAGTTCAGTAGTGGCCCAAGTTTTTTAGTTGTTGTTCAGATAATGGATAGAAACAGCTCCAAACGAACAAAGACTGAATTAATGAAGATTACTCAGACTATAAAGAGCAAACATAATGACTTCGTGGCAGTTTTTCTTAGACTTTATTTTGAAATTACACGTTTACGAATCTCTAATAACTTGGCACACCAATAGTGAAGACAATACATTAAGCTGAAAGAATTCAATAGTTAGTCCAGAAAAGTTCTTAGAAACACATTGGTTTACACACTTATCAGTTCATTCCCTTTTTGATTGTGGCTGGAAGGATCCACATCTTTCAAAATCTTGTGTTAAAAACATTAGATTAGTAACTATGAGGGGGGAGCTAGAGAGCCTCGATACGAATACTTGACACGTTTAAAGCTCAATATACATGTTTACAGATTTGGAAAAAATACGATGCGGACCTGGAAGTTGAACTGTTCAAATTTTATTACATTGCAAAAATATGTTCCAATTATAATGGATATGATTGAATGAAAAAATGTTTTTTCTCAATTGAATTAAACATTCTAATTAAGTGTTTGTTTTGTGCATTTCAGAAGGTGTGTGTGTGTGTGTGTGTGTGTGTGTGTGTGTGTGTGTGTGTGTGTGTACTCAAGTGAAAATTTCGGTGTTGAATATGTATTTTTTTTCTGTTTCTTCTTCCAGTTTCTCCATGAAGTGCCGGAGAGACAGAGAAATTACAATGAGGAAGGTAAGACAAAAACATATTGAGATATCAAGAAGGGATCTTTTGATTATTACCGACAAGATGTAAGGCCGATAATGTTCAGAGTGTGTGAGTAGGGATGAGTATAGGTGTATTATCATATATATTCCATGCATGGACTTACATGTAGGTATTTGTGTGTGCCTGTGTGTGCTATTTATTTCTCTCGCACCGGAGCAAAAAGTGACACACGTTCAGGGCATTACGTGAGGAATATAGGAGACACCCATCAAAAATAACCGTAGCCAACGCGACTTTGGCTGCCATGCAACCGTAGTTGCCGAAACAACTGCAGTCATGAAAGCGTCAGGACGAGCCTGACCCGTCCCTTCAAGTGCAATGGAACCGTACTGCTGTATAATCTCACCCGGCTGATTCTTATGACTGAATGATTGAACTTCAATCAAGATGGTTGTCTGCCATTCTCCAGTCTGTTCTTTTTTTGACCCTTTCTCCCCTTTATCTTCATTATTCTAGCAAAATTTGCTTAGCTGACCCAGAATTTCAGATTATCACTTTCTGTTATCAAAGACGGAAAATGAGTTGGTCCAAAAGTGACCTGCAACCAACAATGCAACAAAGCAGAAAACTAATGATCCTTATAAATCCTCACGCGTGGATATAACAGGATTTCTCTTTGTTCATTTTTTCTTCTCTCCAATGTAACATAATCGTTGGTAAGAACATTGGCCAGTAGTAACGTTTGAGGAAAACCTTACCTTCTTTTCGTTTGCAACAGTAAATGCATGTATATTTGTACTTATGTGCAAGCATACATATGCACAATTACATGTTCGTGTGCATGTATTTACGTCCATTTGTCTGCATCTCAGTTTGACTGCATTTATGCTTATGTATTGTCTGCATTTGTGTGTCAGCGTGTGTGTGTAGGTGTGTATGGATGCATGTATATGTGGAAATGCTTCAATGCTATTGCACTGAAGAGATTAATAATATCAAACACTCTAATAATATGACCTAATAAGAAATAAAAAGAACGGGTTGTATATAACTTCTCTCTTCATGATTAAACGTACCCTGGGGAATGCAACTGAATTAAAACTGGTATTGAATCTGATTGTGTTGCTTCTAAGTTACAAAGCTGATATTAGTCTGACACGCAATCATGAGGATGGAGCATTCAGTGAAAGTCCAGATCATTGCAGTTTTAGCATGTTAAACTACTCTGCCAGGTACTTTAATCGGTTAGTTGCACCACTGAGGTTTTCATCCGTCAACGTTCGTAACTTTATGATGAGACTAAATACCAAAATGGTTATTCATGCTAAACTGACGTGCAACAAATGATCAATTCATTCCTGAGTTAATGATTGAGTCTCCATCATTTTAACTGCATCCCCGAACCCAAGTATCCGACATGTCTTCAGCAAAACACTATCAGTATTGCATTAGGTTCAGACTATTGGACTGAGCTTTTGTTATTATGTTGTGAGCAAAAAATTAAGGCTGTTTCATTCAATAGTGTACTTTGATTTACAATTAAAATGGGAAGAGAAGGGTCAACTCTTTACAAGATATGTGCAAAAATGATGAAAGTTGATAAAGAGATTAGCTTGAATCATTTCCAGCATGATGAATTACGAGGACAGTTCAATTTCAAACGTCAGCATGACATAAGAAATTAATATCATCAAATTCAGTGTATCCAATTTGTATTCGACTGAGCAAATGAATCCACTTCTTAGCGTTATCCTCGCTGGCCTGATTCATGTTCACGTCAAAAATGATATGGTATGCCGCTCTTTTCAATCTTCTCACTCCCTAACAATGTCTATTAGTCATTATTTGAAATCCTCCCTAAAATGTATTGTATGATTCTTTATCTAGGAAGATGCTGTCTGATATACCATTCAGTTGTATGTAAATATCTTCTGCTCTTTGAGTCTGACTTTAGGGATGCTTATTTCTCTACATCCATTCCTCACTGTCGTGAAATATTTCATACCTGATTATGAAAGGATCCGTCATTGTTGTCATTTGATGAAACATTTGATGACAATCAATTTCAAAAAAGGAATTTCTGCCCCATTTCTAAAAGTTTGCCTCGATTAGATAAGCCTCTGTTTTACAGATGATGAATTCTACAATGCATTCAGTATTTTGGGGGCATTTTTTTGGGAAATGTGATCCCCAAACTGTCATATATTTTGTTAAAAATGAAAGTATGTCAATTTAAAATGCAACAAAAAGTAAAATATAGTTTTCACGAGTGTTTTTTTCTTCTTATAACATTGGTATTTTCAATAGTTCTTACGTTATACTGACTAGAATTGTCACATTCTGTGCTCAATCATAATGCTGGAGTCCATTTGATTTAGTATTTATATTAATGTACATTCAACAAAAACTGCACCTACAGAAAACAGTCATACACACACACACACACACACACACACACACACGCACGCACACGCACGCATATATATAGGGATTATTATACATATATGTTCAAATACATTGTATCTTTCAAAAGGTTTCTTAGTAAATGTCGACAGGATGACTTCTGTTATGGCAGAGTGTTTCCTGCTAACCAAGTTAATTAATGATCAAATCCTGCTAAACACGTAGATTAACAAAAAGTAAGATTAGTACAGAAATTTTTATAGCAGGTCCTGTGCTGTTTTGTATCAATTTTAAGTTATGCCTCCTTCTGGAGTAAAATGTAAAGCATTGTAGAGTTTGACCTCGGGACTGATACAGCTACGTGTTGGCAAAAATGAAAAATTAACCCAGTCCCTGCAATCAGTGTCATGAATATATCAGAGTGATACACAACTATCCCCTTTCAATACGATTTTGAAATCTTTCTAATTCTTGTTCGGGACCAAAATAAAATATTTAGAAAGAAGTTTAATAATTAGTCTTACCAAAAAACATCCGATCATTCTTTATATTTCAGTGTTTCAGTCTATTTTACGAAATTTCAGATTTTGTGGATTTGGTTCCTGATGATGCTATCAAGTTTGTATAATATTTTGATTTGGGAGGTAAATATTACAAATTGCAGTAAAAGCTTTTGATAAGAGAAGATTTTATACCAAAGGAATGTCTGATTTTTTTTTTAACCATTGATAGAGAAACTGAGGTGGCGTTTTAATCATAGACAAAAGAAGTAAAAGCAAATACCATCTGACGCTTGTTGTCAAATAAATGAAAAAAAATAAATATAATCCATTCTGTCAATACAAATGTGATCAAAACAATACAATTATTTTTTCACTGGATGGAATCTCCCATTGAAAGAAGAGCTGCATCATCATCATCATCATCATCATCATCATCATCATCATCATCATCATCATCATCATCATCAACCTCTAAGTGTCTGTTGTTGGACATGAAACTTGTCAAAGAATCGCCTGTACTCCCTATCATGGATGTCTCAGTATCAACTGCGTTAGGCAAACCATCTAACTTTGTTGGCTAAAAAACTGATCACTGAGAATTCATGTTGTGGGTTGTGATGTCCAGCAATTGCTTGACATTCTTGCAACATATCCCAACCATTGTCATTTGAGTTTGTTAATTGTTTCAATGATACTTTGGACTCCTTTCTCATTTTTTTGTCTTGCAGTTTTCATGATATCTCCATTCGAGCACGATTTTCTAATATGCATGTAGCATAGTTCTCACTTTGAGGGTCAATCGTTTCTATTGAACTCACGTCTCTACTCTAGCACTGACAATGGGGAGGATATATATGTTGTATTTTCTTCTTTCTCAAATTTGATAGATTGATGTGTTCTCGAAACTCAAGTTTTTTTTACTGAAAGCTTGACAACTTACTGGCATTTGGTCAACTTTTTTTCCTAAGCTAGTTTTTTTTATTTCAAAAGCTACGAGTTCAAACACATAAAGCCATTGATTCACATGAAATAGACGCAAGAATCTGTCGCGTACTGAGATGTATATCAACGATGTAGTTATTTTATCAGCCTGCATAACGACTCTGAGTTATTTGGGATGGGAAATGAGTGATACAAGGCGATACCAGTCCAATTGAGCTTTTAACAGACTGCCGTCTGCTTACATTCCGAAACCAAGAAAGGAAAAACAAATGAATTTCGATAAAGAACAAATTTTACGCATCGTCTTATTTGCTATCTACATTTTTTCTCTTCCCAAGAACCTCCAAGATCATTAATTAATGCTGAACAAGCTAAATTTAGCTAAGCAAGAAAGTTACAAACCCCTTTTTTTTTAATAAAGCGAAAAAAAACTAAACGTTCAGCTTCTGTTTTGAGAGAAGCTATGTAAGGACAGTCAATACACCCTTCCTTTTTTTTCCACTTTTGATCCACTATTCTGCACTTCCTATCCCCAAAATCTAACAACTCATATTAAAATTTCATCATTACCTTATAAGGGGCTGGGAATCCTCAGACATTTTCTCTCATATGAGGTTAAGGAAATAGCACCTTCTGTTCACGCGATTTAGGCAAGGAAATAAGAAGAATCTACTCGTGTACTGGGATGGGAGACAAACCGTATTGTTTCGAATTATGAAAAAAAAACAACAAAAAACAAGAAACAGACATCTGTCATATTAAGCAAGATAAGTACTGACGAAATTCAAGTATTCACATAATAAGAATTTATATCAAATTAATTTGGAAGGTAGCTCTATCGTCCTTTTCATAGTGACCCAGTTTAATCTGTATATACTAATGTTGGATTTATTTCAAAGCATCAAAATTCAATTCGTTAATGGACGTCACCTATATAATTTTACTAGAAAATATTCTCATTTATATCTGAAATTCCCGATGTGCTTTTGTTGAAGTGTTTTTTCAACCTCAAATCTTCATGATTCGAAAAAAAAAATAAATAAATAATCTAGGCAAAGATAGTTATTGACTCAGAAACTATATTTTGTTTGCTACAGGTATTGTATGATTGGAAGATTTGATTAAAAATCAAACCAAAAAAACAAAAAAATGCCAACATAACTGATATGATTCTCCAGAGATAGCCCCATGAATTATTTAGATTGATATCTTCAAAGTTGTGTAAACAGGTGCACCCTTTGCTGCCTGAAACTGTGATATACTTGAAAAGTGAGGCACTGTCATCGTTTTATAAATTATTTGTTCTTGTGTCTTGATTTATAGAAGTGCCGATAGCCAAGCGACAACACTGAAGAAAATAGAATCGACAAGTTCATAACAATCTGTGCTTTACTTTGCAATGATGTCCATGAGAAGGCTATGAATTGATCTCCCTGCAGTGATAGGTGAAATATAGGGCGGTGAAGTGAAAGACAAAACAGGGGTTGGGATTGCCTAAAAGCCGACAGTCATATATAACAAAAGATCAAAAACTTTGAAGTCAATGTTTTGATATATGATGTCTGAACAGAGACTGCTGGAGACTTAATCAGCGTCAGAGCACCATTTATGTCATCTTCATGGCTCAAATCAATACGTTTCGCCCGACACGGCCTTCGGCTTATTAGCATTACCTGGCATTTGGGGACTGAATCAACTGTTTCTTGATGGAAATCATACTGGCGTGTTCACTGGCCATCAAAGCATTGTCGAGGATTACAATCATTATACTCTTGAGAAAGAAAGGTGGAAATGTTCGCAATCTGCATAATTAAAAATAGACGGATAATTATTTATTTGCTTCTTTGATTATGTACGAACTGATTGATATCATTCAAACCTTGCCAAAAGTCAACAAGATCATAAACAAAAGTATCATATGGTAACTTGTCACTGACTCTAGATAAAATAATTGTAATGACTGGCATTGACGGACAGCTATCTCCATTGATCAATCATGTTGGGTAAAACTTCTTTTGTGACTTTCTTTTGAAGTATTACAGAGTTTTATTCATGAAATGAAAATTGTAATGCGATTTTGGATACAAGACTATGAAGATGAATCGATCTTTGGATGCTCTTTGTTTGAGACAAACGTTCAAAATATTAACATTATCAAAACAGGAGTTAATCTCATCAAAATCTCACTCTCAACTGCACTGCAGTTTCATTCTATTTTTGTCGTGGCAAATCAGTGTTTACATATTGTTTTACATTTTGGGGTAAGAAAATCGAACAAGTTTTTTAGGTATTTAGCTGTGTATCAAAACCAACCTGGTATTAAAAGTCATATTCATTACATTGTCTGTGTTTAGATGCCTTTTTTTATAGAACTTATAGTATGAAGTTGTTTGCGTCGTCTCCTTGTTACATTAGAGTTATTACTCGATAGCATAGGAAACTCATGATATTGACCTATGCCCTTGGGGGGAAATAAAAAGAAAAGCGAAATCAATAAGATGGAGAGCTGGGTAAAGAAGATACTTTTTGAAAACAACAATGTATATAGGTTTTGAGTAATTTATGTCCAACAATCTGGTCATGGTATGACACCTTTCCCGAACATTTCCTGATTTTGACTCCATGCTATTGTTATCAATTTTTCCAGCATCTTCTTCGATTGTTGAATGTTTTTGTTCTGAAGATCGGATCGCAGCAGAATTACCAAAATCCCCAACCATAACAATTACATTGATATTGATTGTATCCACTTGATTTTCAGTAATTCTTTTCTCTTATGATAAAAAATGATGAGCAAAATGTTTAATACTATACATTCCAAATCATCCTGGAGAGTGAGCTATGTTGGGGATATTCATTGGCTGGAGTAGTAAAACGTATTTATTGTAATTTGAATCAGATAGCCTTTGGTTTCAGTTCATGGAATGGGAAATGAATAGAAACATAAACACTAAATCATGAGGGTCACATGAATGAATCAAACTAAGTTCTAGATAATAATTAGTAGACTTTATCAGTAGTTTTAGAACAAGATTATACCATTAATTACTTAAAAAAAACAACTCTGATGATTTAATTGCTAGCAACACCATTATTGATCTTAACAGAGTCAAGAATCAATGATTTACCAATTGCTTTTAGGCTTTGAGGATAAATGAATTGCCTTCGTGTAGACTGCGTAAACTAAATTCTATTAAGTTACTACTGTAGCAGTTCTGAAATTTAATGCCAAAATCAGTCCACATTTTTCTTGCTGCAATATTTAGTTTCACATCCGAGCAATCCCCCTGATTACACGTCACTTGACTGTTGAAGAGATGAACGCAGGGTATATCCTTTTATCTCGACTACAGTCTGGCGCAAAATCAGTGCGAAAACTGATTGAGAACGATTCAAAGTAATCATTTTTCTTCAGCGTCATTAAATTTCTGGAAAAAAGATCAAATCCATTTCTGCTCACTAATGGGACTTGGAGGATTCTGAAAACACAATCCTGTCAATCGTTTGTTTGTGATCATATGTATTATAAAAGTGTTGAGTGTGTAGCATTCATATTATCTGTTTTTGCCATCTAATAAACAACTCAACTACATTATTTCTCCTCGTTTCTGTACTTTCAAATAACAAATTGCTAATTACAATTTCAACGTGTCGTCCCTCATTTTTATTAGGTCAGTTTATCATAGCTTTACTATCTATTTTAGAGGCCAACGTGTTTTCAATCACTTAGCATTTTCAAAGTTTTTATTCTTTCGTTTACATATAGAAACCAAAACAAAGCCCTCTTTTGGGAGGGTTATGAGAAGGCATATGCACTATGCTATAAACCACCAAGATTTTGTTCATCTTCCAACAGGAAGGCTCTTTGTCTTCATTTCGGTATGCAGAATGGACACTGTTGAATTATATTAATGGCATAGTTTTTAAATCTAAAGCTACATAACCATCCATTTGCAATGATTGCATTAAACACGGATATTAGTTAAGTTTTTTTTTCCGTATTTTGGGTGGTTAATTGTCATGTTATGATCGGAGTGAGCTGTGCTTACCATCACATCGTACTAATAGATATATTGATCGGTTGTAAGCTTACTGATTTGCACTAATTGTCTTGTCAAGGAGTAATAATTACCAAGGCAGTTCAACTGCAAGCTCTATTTCCTCTGTAAAAAAAAGAAAAGTAAAGAAAAAAAACTTATTCGGGTACCTGCTGCTATCTGAAAGATTGGTGTACTAAGATAGATATTCGATGAGCTTGAATGCCAGGATGTTTTGAATCGATCAGTTTTCAAATCTTGGTATATACCAAGATTTCAACTGATGAGCTTATAATAATAGGCTTTTCAATATCGGGAGACATATATCCGTGTGATCGACGTTATGCGAATATATCTTACTTCAAGTCAACATGCGTGGATGTTTGTGAGTTTGTGTGTGGTCATCCACACTGATATCCTTCAGAATAACAGACACATTCCCACGGTTTACATTTCTGTGTTTCTTCCCAAATCGGAACTATGAAAATACATACCCAAAATCTTGAAGGGAAAAAATGACCTTCCTGCACTTGTAAGGGCTGGCATTGTACATATCTGGATGTGATCTTCATCGATTATAATTTCAACTCACGTTGCTTTTTCTTTTTTGTAAATTACAATATTCTCCGGAGACATCAGGTTAACAGACATTAATAGCCATTTTTTTGATCAAGAAGGTAGATGTCAATTGACAAACTTTCTTAGATGAAACATCGTCATTGATATTTTTCAAGTTATTTTTCTTTATGCTGTTGTTACTCTTTGTCACAAAGTTCGGTCCATGTTGTTCATTGTGCGTCACATAAGTGAACAGTATTGAAAAAAAAGTATTGGACTCTGGTCTTATTTTTAGAATATACAACAGTTGAGAAAGTAGTATTGATTGAGAAAACGAATTGTCTTCGGACATTTCTGTTGCAATAAAAAAAAGTAATAAATGAATATCAGAACATAGTCGGTGATTTGTTGTTTACTCACTTTTGAGTTCAAAATCCATTCAAGAAATTCCTTGTACATAACAATTTTCCTAACGTATATATTCAATATCAGAGAAGTCAGCTACTATGTAATTCAAAAGCAATAGTTTTTCGATATCTGTCGTAGTTCCATCTTTTATACCCTTGGTATCGCTAATGCAAAGGGTTCAATATTCATTTTAGTTCATTTTTTTAGCTTTTTAACCAGGATAAGTCAGGTTCAATAAATAATTACAAGTATTGAATTACTTGAAAAGTCGAGCTAATCCTGAGAATGTTATTACAATCACCCTTCAACTTCCCCTAACAAACAATGATTATGAAAAAAATCAGTTTCGAAACTTGACGTACGAAATAAATCCTGACTATTTCAATATTAAAAAGTAGGGATAAAATCACGAAACAATTCATTCCCTGAAAAATTGGGGAAATTACCCTTGATTTTTCCCCTAAAAGCAAAAGTAAACTCGTTATGATTTCAACGGCGAAGTGTGAGTAAAAATCATCCCATCGATTATAACACCTGGATCCATGAAAAGGAATTTTTTTTTCAATTTGATTTTGCCTCCAATAGTAAACAGAATTCCCCCCTCTGTTCTAACCTTGATTACAAATACTAATATTAAAGGAAAGTTTCCAGTTTTGGCTCCTCCTCCTCCTAAAATTTAACTATTTTTTTTATTTCAACTTTTTAAATTTAAAAAAAATCCCTTAATTCCTACACACCAAAGTATAAAATTAAAGCCCCTATCCAATCGTCTCTCTCAAAAATTTTGGGAAAAAATGCCCCTCGATTTAGACTCTCAAAAAATAATTCATTGGTATTTCGATTCTTGGAAATAATTTTTAAAAAATCTTTGTCTTTTCACCTGTGAATGCAGAATATGTAATCCCCATAAATGAGGCGCCTAAAAGTAAATTCTTAGATGATGAATATTTACAACTGCATTAAGGATTTTGTGGGTAAAATTAGTAGTGCATAGATTTATTATTCAATAGACACATTCGAAGATACAAATTTTGATTCCAAATTATATAAAATGGTACATGATGATGCATGATAGATTGTCATTGTAATGAGTTGAAATTGGGGACTTTTTCATCAGTCTATTTCAAGTTATGTTGCTGAATTTGGGGTTATCTGATGAGGTATCGAGATAAAAGAAGAGACTGATTTTTGCATCTCCAATGGACATCATTAAGAAGTGGAAGCAAAATACGTTGACCAAGTTTCGAAAAGATAAAAAAGAAAATGCAGAAAATACTTATTCTATAATTCGGGAGTATTTTTGCCACAATTATTTCCAGACAATGAACAAAGGAATCAACGTTTTTATTCAGAGGAAAAATTTTGTACTATCACTGGATTTTGACTTTTAATTCTCGGCGTCATTTCTATGTGAATAAAATATGTAATCGTATTGGGACATTGAAAAATATCATTGGCAGCAAACACGCTGAGTCATAATTGTACTAAGAAAGAAGCCTTTGAATGTAGATGCACGAAAGAAAAGAAACTATTATTTTTCTCCTTATAACCGCACCGTCGTTTGAAACCAAATCAAATAACTTTAAATCTATTTTGAAGTTCATTTTAGTACATGAATGTATCAACATATCTATCATTGCTTTTTTTCTATTCTAAAGATATCATTTCTATTTTAATATATAGGAAGATCACTAAACTTTACTTCACTTCTCAAAATAGTCCCAATGTATCATAACTATCCATTATATATATATATATATATGTATGTATATATATATATATATATATATATATATATATATATATATATATATATATATATATATATATATATATAAAATTTGCAGACTGTGACAAGTGCTGCATATTTTTAAATGCATTAATCATGTATACAACACCTACAGTGATTGTTTTCATTTGCAGAAAGAGCACAAGTTTGGTTCAATTCTGCAACAATCCTGCTTAATAATTTTCCGTATTGGAATCGATTTCTGAAGTCGGATTTATCATTCAAGCTTCCTAAACAAAATGACGTAGAGTGAATATCCAGGCGGTTCTGCTTAGTGCAGAACTGTAAATATTCTGCATTATTATATAACAGGCGCGTCAGAATAAAATTCGTAGATCACTTTTTTCCTTAGTAACGTAACTGCGAGCAAGGTTCAGGGATGTTTTTTTTTTTTAGTTCCCACTTTAGAGTCAACATCTAACTTGGTTGAAATGATATGAAGAAAGTTGCTAACACGTAAAAGCTGAAGAGTGACTTAGATCACACCTGGCCTCGTGGCAACTGAAAAACATAATCTCCAAACATTTTGGTTCATGTTCACTGATTTTCATAAGTACTGTCTTTGCTTGAAGAACAAAAAACAAAGCTGAAAGAATACGCTTATCGTGATTTTTTAATTCTCATTATAATTGCTGAAGCAGCACTAACATAAATAGGTTGGGAATATATGAACAGGGGAGGATGGAGGAAGGAAACAAGCTAGACAATTGTTAATAGAAGGCAGTAAAGAGTAAGTCAAAATACAGGATTTCCCTCTCAGGTCCGGTGCTCCGTCATGGGGTAAACTTCATGGTTTGGTAAATTTTGGATCTGTAGCTTTTCGTTGGAAAGTCTGTTTTGGTTTCAAACCACAGGACGAATATTCGTCTTTATAGATAGATTCCTTATAAGCTCTATGCTGTTTGAAACCACATTAACGAACTCTAAATTTATTTCATTTTTCATCATATGGATATATCAACATATCTATCATTGTTTTTCTTCTGTTCATATTTGAGTTATAAATATTCTGCTACATACGCATATTGTTAAACATCGACAAAAATATAATACATATGCCATGCTTAGACTATCAATCTCTCTGCTCCATGAAATGCATTGTATTTGTTCAGTGGTTTGGGAATTCTACAAATTATTCATCTGAGTTAAACTTTAATTGTGCTTTGTGATGAACTATACAATTTAGCTGAAACATTGCCTGAGGAAAAAGAAAGCAGCGTAAAATTATCGCTCGTTGACCCATCAATATGATCCATGTTGGTTTTAGAACATCGTATGTTTACTAAAAGAACTTCTTTCTAAGTGTGTATATGTTAATGATCAGAAAAAAGTTGTTTCAACTCCTCAGGTTCAAAGATAAGATACCAATATGTCTGCAATCAGTGATAGTGATGCAGTATTTTGTTTGATCTTACTTTGAGATGATCGACATATCAGAAATAACAAACGGTTTTTTCAAAAAAAAAAAAAAACTATACAGATTTCCCGTGCTATCTAAAAGTTCGTGTTTTTTTCTTAGAAAAACTTACATAAGGTAAAGGAACGGTTTGAAGTCACCATCAGCAGCAGCAGCAACAACAGCAGCTTTTTAGCATCAGTCGGTGGACATTCGATAAACCTCTATCCATAGGGGCTGCAGAGCCAATATTCCTTAGAATCGTCTAGTTTTTTCTTGCCATTTTAAATTTTCTGGTCACATTTTTACATATCATCTTTTGGTATCCACTCTGTGAGTAAGAGTATCTTGGAGCGGTCTGGAGCTCTTGCAACGTGACCAACTCATTGCCACTTGGATTCTTCAATGAAGTAGATGATATCCTTCACACTTTTTCTATTCTTATACATACTTCGCTGTTTTGTGATCACGTCATGTTAAGTTTAGCAGTATTCTCCAGTGTGCCACGCTGTATGGATTTCAGTTTGATGGTCAGTCTTGTGGTTAGGTCTCATGTTTCAGCTCCGTAGATGATTATCGGGAGGATGAATTGATTGTGGAGCCGTTGGTTTTTAAACCAATGAAATATTCTTGTTTTTATGATTGGCATCGCTCTACTGAAGGTTTGCCATCTTCTCAGTTAAAAAAAATTTTTTGGAGTTTTTTTTATGGAGATTGGGTATCCTGAGTAGATAAAGTGCTGTACTCTTTCTTGTCTCCGTTTTCGATTCATGTTCCTTTGTCTTCAACGTGTTTGTTGTACATGCCATTTGTTCCAAAGTGGTATAAGTAAAACTTGACTCCATTGCTCACTTTGTTCAGTTTTTCTATTAATATTAGAAGCCTGGGGACCTTTGACGAAGAGGATAATGACGTCACCCCTTGAGTTGCTGATGATCATTTCGCAAAAACGCAATTACGATTCATTTATATAGCATTTTTATAATTCCCTGGCCACCAAAATAGCGATGATGGCACCTAAAACTGAATATCCAGATACTGGCATGGGTAATGGAGAGGAAATCGTGCACATTGTCTCTAGGGAGGCTTCCTGCTAAACAGACGCTGATCGCTATCTCTTCTTCAAAAAGTGACGTAAAGAAAACAATCATAAAGTAAGTGGTACCTGTATATGTAGCTGCCAAGATCACAGTTGAAAGAGTCAACTATAAGTATTCACTTAAATGAGTCAGGCATCTTCTTACTAGTGTGGCAATTGACCAGAGTAAAGTCGTAATAATCTATGACAATAGCTGAACTCCAGGTCATGTTGTTATGTATCAAGCTTTGATTATTCCTGTTCAAATGAAGACATATAGGGTGACCAGTGGAGGTTGAACACTTTCAGGGTGAACTTTTCTGCAATAATACCTTGCCATCAATTGCACCATGTTGAGAAAGAGAGAAAAAGAGAGAGAAAGGCGAGATAGATAGATAAATAGAGAGAAGAAGAGATAGGGAAAGAGAGTGATTCCATCAATATCCTGTTCAACCTTTACTTTCTCGATATGTTTCCCACTCGTGCTATTATCATGGCATAATTGGCTCTTTCTTGTTCTCTTGTCTACGTGAAAAGTTGCTGAGGGCTCCATGTATTAAGATTATCCGAAATATCTAACTAGAAAAAAAAAGATATTGTATCTTAAACTATCAAGGACAATGCTTGTTCCATGTAAAACTATTAAAGAATACTCTATCAGGACAAGATTTGAGCATCGTTGGTTCACTAAAAACCATTGAGACGTAAGTTACCTATATTTCAGTCTTCCAGCCCAATATTATAAATATATAAATAAATCTATTCTGGAATGGGTTTGACCAAGCATGGACTGGACCCCAATGTTGTCCAAGTGAGCCTCTGCACGATCACAAATGCACACACTCATGTATATATTTGCTGATGTACCTTTTTCAAAGAAACATTGTAATCTCGTATCGGTGTAAGTAAGAATTTTGAAAGAAATTCAATTTCCTCCCAAAGACAGTAACATTTGACACATAAGTATGACTTTTGCTGTTCAACTTTAAGTCAGCCGTCAATATAACATTTCATCAAATGGGCTTTTAGTCATCGATTGTTCTATGTGAAAGTGTAATGACCTTTCTACAGTGTGAACTGGTAATTCACATAATTCCATTCATTCAAATGTGACCAAGGGACAACAGCCTCAGGAACAACAGTGCCTCAATTCAGAGTGGCTAATAATAAACAATTCATCATGAAACAACCTATGGACGGAAAACATTTTTAATATCCAAACAAAAAGTGATTTACTTGTCAACTTATACATGTTATTAGAAAAAAACTAATCAGAAGCGGCGTAATGTTTACTACTTATGGGATAAAGTTCTTAAGAGAAATCCCATTAGATCATCCATTTATCAGAAAATGACAAGATAAATGACCTGTACAACAATTCATGTCATTGGGGAACAGGAGCAGGAATAGGAGATTGGATTCGAGCTAAATTTGAAAGAAAATTTATGGCAAACATAAATTCCTCAAGGCAATGATAATGGAAGTTTGTTAGGGTCGGTTGAACGGGTATGAAAATATTTCTGTCTTTAAACCAACGTCCTCCAATGAAGTTGCTTATCATCATTATGCAAGCAAAGATGATTCAGTGTACACTGGAGGCATAAATATTCTTCCTTCGTATAAGGATAAAAAAAGAGAGAGAATGATTAGTCTGTCCCACAGGATTCGGAAAAAATGTTAATCCGGCGATGTATGCTTTGTAATTCATACTTGTAACCAAAGGTTCAATAGTTCAGTCATCCCAAGGAATTTATATTGATTCTTCAGCAGTGTAATTACAATATATCTGTAAAAAATGTGTTTTGAATTCCCTGGTGAGGAAATTGGTCAACTGTGACGAGAGGAATTTCATCATCAGCTCGTCAAAAAAAAAGCAAATAAGCATACTTTGTCACTTATCGTCATCCAATTCCATCGTACTTTTGTATAACGCTTGAAAAACATATTTTTCTGTTATTTAATTCAGAAAGATCGGTTTGCAAGCAAAGTCCCCTTGCAGTGTATTCCATACGAGCAAAAGTTTGTATCTGAACTATATATATATATATATATATATATATATATATATATATATATATATGTGTGTGTGTGTGTGTGTGTGTGTGTGTGTGTGAACAATTCAAAGTTGATCACCATCGATAACTATGAACAATCTTTTTTTTCTTCCCTTATTCAGATTGGCTTCGTGTAAACAATAATTGTCGAGCACTATATATAGCACTTATAAAAAAACAAACAATGTATAGATTAAAAAGACGCCTTATGCACTTGATAAATTCAAAGTAAACAATAAATTGAAGTATTTTTCAAATCTGTTTGGTCAGTTAGTTATAGGAATAAGAAGTTTAGTTTACGTAAAGCTGCCTTATTTAGATCTAAAATATGCAGACATATATTTGTATTATCATACTTGACAGTAATGGTCAAACTAAATCATATTCACTGACAACTAGGAGGTAAGTTGTCTTAAGATTTGAATGCATTGCCTCTGTAATCAATTAGAATAGAAGAGCAGATAGTACAACTGACCCAGAACTCAAGCAAAGATTCCCCTCATATAATGAAATAACCATCAACGTCTGTACATGTCCAAGTAGCTTATCACATTCAGCTCAGCCTAGCACATGTTTACAATCATTGAGCCCCCAGTACAAATAGCACTCATTATATTAGCAATAACTAGCTCTATCAACGTGGTGACTATCAATCCAGTTATGATGCTTCGGTCTGTGTATATATGTTCATCTATGAACGGGTTAGAAAAATGGGTTCAACGGGGGTCATGATACCACTGTATTTATATAACAATATCTGGATTCAATCAGGTGTGAAAAAAAATCCAACAAATATTTTCGCACAAGGAAATGGAAAAAAGAGGCAAAAAGGAAAGAGCACAAACCATATAGTTAACATAGTTTGGGGTCATTGGAGAAGAACCCATCTCAAAGTGCCTACTTATCCCCGATGAAAGTCAATGGATAAAGTAGTGTTGAGTAATAGGCAGAGTCAGGTATTATGGAACTTTACAATTATGTTTTTGAAGATTGAAATAACTTCAAATTAAGATACCAAAATGACTTTATTTCTCCTGGTATTAGCAAAGGCAGAATGAAAAAGATGACAAATTGCTTAAAGATTCTTGACAGGGCATCACTTTGGGAAAAGAAGATTTCTTTATCGAGTTTCGCCGATGATTTTTAGAATTTGGTCCGTAGTTTGATGAAGATCATTGATTTTCATTGTATAAAAAATATTTTCGCCAAAATGCAAAAGATTTGTAATTTTCCTAAAATTAGTATCTCATGGAAGTGGAATCTTGTTTCTGAATAACCAATTCCCCGCAAAATGTTGTGCAGAGCATTCAGCGAGAGGGTTAAAGAAGTGATTTCTTGTAGCAATGATGACAGCCCGTCCGATAGTCTCTTTTTCCTCCTCTAAAAAGACCTTATTCTGTTCTTTTATATGCTACGTTGATATATCCGTGAAAAGTTACAGTGTTTCCACATTTCAATAAGAATCCAGTCAATTTAGCATCTCAGAACTGATTTCACGGGCTTTTCGTGTTATCCACTCAAAGTTTACCGTACTAAAAATGCTGTTCAGTTGGGTTACTTACATGATAACGAACCACCATTGATTAGGGTTGTATACGATGGAAAGATTGTATTCACTATATATTTCACATCGAATCACCTTTTGACGAATCACTCTTCTTGGTTTTTCCAAAGGAAACATCAGCCTTTGGCCAATGTTGACGAGAACTTGATGAAGCAGTTGACTGTGTGCCCTGAAGGATACTTTACAAATTATTTTGGAAAGAATTAAGGGCGTTGGGATGCTGCGTGCAGTTCCAGTGGTAATTAGTAGGGGACCAAGGTACCGTTTTCTTCCATGAATATGAAATGTGTAGCTACTTTCTGTCAGGCTTCCTACAAGAAGCAACTTCTAGACAAATTTTTAGTCTGTCAAAACCGGAAGACTGTATATTTGGGACGGTCAACAAACCAGTTCGGGGGACACTGAGAGTTTATTTGTAGAGTATATCGTGGTTGTCACACACATTATTCCGACCCGATGCCAAATTTTGGATGTTTCAGAAAATGGTATCCTTCTAAGCGGTAGAAGAAATCTCAGATACATGATTTATAATTCCAGTCAATATTTTTTCCGAATTATCTAGACGTCCAGAAAAGGAATAATCAGCCACACGGTATCTCATCGTTGAATCACTGAAGTCTAACTGGATATTGTATGCAAGGCTAAAACTTAGCAGATATTAACTCTCGATAATAAGTTCCCCCGGTTTGTCGAGGCAAACGAGCCGAAAGCTTGGTCAACGTTTCTATTCAATCATTTCCAGTTATTCAACAAAGATTTAGCTGAATTGGGAAATTAGATGCCCTATCGACTGGCATACAGCAAATGAAATCACTGATTTTAAGCAAGAATTCTCTGGAGCACATGGATAATTTACTGTGATCACAAAGTTGAACTGACAAGAGTTTCAGCACCTAAAAAATACCAAAGACAATAAGTTTTCACTACACTCAACTACGAAATTTGAATATGTACATCAAAGAACACATCGATAGGAAAGAATGTATCACAACATGGAGCAGGGTGAAAATGAACGATGATATCATTCAGCATAAAGAAAAAGAATTGTTCCAAACAATTATCAACATTCTCTGTATTCAATCAAAACTCACTTTTGTATGAATTCTTTTGTTTGATTATCAAATTTTCATGCTTTCATTACTCTGTGTGTTTTTTTTAACAAAATCGAACCAAAAGTTTGATCGAACTGGATAAAAAAGAATCATTATGAAGTATAATCTTCATTTTGTTTGGCTCAATTGATGATAATTCCTCTATATTTGTCCACATGATTTATTTACATGAATAAAGCATGAGTCTTTTTTTCTGCAAAATCAATTGGAATATAGATGACTTTCCAGCAAATAAAATTATGATGTGAAAAATTGAAATCGTTTGGCTTAAAATCCCACCCTGGCATCATAAATAACCTTTTTTGTTGATACAGTAAAGCAAACCTTTTAGTTCGACGAAGAGTCCAACCAATTAGAGGTCACCTACACATAAACTTTGTAAAATTAATTGTATTTTATAGATGTTGAAAGTGTGGGTCCAGTTCAGCATTGAACTTTTTTGAGAAAAAAAAATGGGCTAAAGAGTATAGTACTATACCAATACTGACAATGGTTATCCAATAATGATTTACTGATTACATACGGAAAATGTTTTGATGGGAACAATCTCTGCCATTATTCCAGTTCTGTGATGTTGATCATTTCATACGATATCCTTAGTTTTAGTCTTTCGTTTTTCTATTTGCATGGCGTCCACAACATCCATCATCGGTGATATTCACCTGAACTTCACCAAATCCCATAGTTTTACTCGATCACATGTTCACCATAAGCTTTTTAGCTCTGTTCATTGGACATAGATCATCTGCATTTATTCACATACCTCTTTAATGTTAGTGTCACGAAACCAGTATTTTTTTCGTGTCTCCTTACATGATTTCATAGTAGTTTGTCTTTTCGTCAGGGATCAACATTTTGGGCCCATTTTCATTTGAGTTTCTAATTGATTCTCGTATGTCTAGGACTCAAGTTTTCCCCCGTGTAAGTTGTAGTCCTTTGTGATCCTCCTATGTGAGATGGAGAACGATTGTCTTTCCGGCACGTTTCATGGTTCTCAGTCCAAACGTGCATCCTTATTAAGTTCCATGCTGGAACTGTATCGGTGACCATCGGGAGAATGCATTATTTACAGATCCTTTTTTCACATAAGCTGGATTCTCTTGTTCTGGACTGATTAACGTCCCCTGATGGAAGCTTGTCAGCGTAGGAAAATTTTTGGTTGATTTCCTCTCCTTTTGGAGTCGTAATTATATGTTGTTGTCAACCGACTCTACGTCTGTCTCTTTTTTTATTAGTGTGTTTTGCATAGAAATTGTTTTACTGATATTCATGTGGAGACCACTCCTGGCTTTTTCCACTCAGTTTGTCACACATTACTTGGGAGTCATAGGGATCATCAGTAAAGAAAACTATGCCATCTGTATATCTGACTAGATTACGTACTAGTCGTCTATCATAATTCCTTTATTTCTCAGGTGTCTGTGTTATGAAATTATATCAAAGATAGCTGTAAAAAGTTTGCATGAGCTGGTATCTCCTTGTTTTGCCTGAGTATCTATGTACCCTGATGGAGGGACGGTTGTACTGGTGGAAATGTTGCAATACTCAGACAAAATTAAAATAAAAGTATACTCATTATCAGAGAAAAGAAGTTGTTGATTTTCACAGCTCTTTGATGAGAATAAGGCCGTAATTGTTGTGTCAGTGAAAAATAAACTTCATGTAATGAAGTTGAGTGTTCCTAGCCAATGTAACGTTTTTTATTTGTTAGACTAGGTTTCTCTTAGATGGGCAGCTTTCGTAGACTAGGAATCCCGATTTGTCTTACTATTTAAGAGTTAACTTGAGAAAGAATAAAAGCATATGCTTCCCAAAGGCACTAATACAAAGTAAACACAATTATGGAAGAGTTTCTGCAGAAAATGATGTTTTGTTTTACTTTTGAGAATATATTGGAATCATTGCCTCCCAGTTACTGATAAAAATAGTTGTGACTGCCTGGAAAAATGTATTAGAAAAATATTTTCAAAATTATATTTTGTCAAGAGTAATTCCCAGACAAAGAGTTCGGAAAAGAATCTCTTTTCAAAATTAATTTTTTTATGGACAACAATTTCCCAATCACTATCAGGAATATTCAGTTATTCAACTGTCATTCGATGAATATCAAACATATATAAAAGACGATAAAGCGTAAACGTGAAAAATTTAAAAAAAGTTTCTTAAAATTGTCAAAACAGATAAGAAAAAAAAACGAATCTTTCCTTTTATCTTATCAATAATACTTGATTATCATTCCTTACTGTTGTAAATCTGATCAGGATACGCATCCATATAAGTTACTTCTAGAGAAGATATTATTGGATGTACCATCCATTGATAAAATTTAATTGGTTCGTTTGCTTATAATGGGAACACACTTTCACATTTTAATATCATGATTGTAATTGATCCTCTTCATTTTGTCTGATTTTTTTTACAAGTATATTTCATGGTTTCAATGCAAGAACTAAATGATGTATCAATTTGCTTTTTTCTTTTTGTTTTTGGCTTTATATTATAAATTCGGGACGTTTGAATCTACTTGAAATTAATGACAACTCAAGAATTCAGAAGTTGTTATCTATTACCTTATTGTTTGGAGCATATCAATTAAACAATGCAATATGTGTGCGTATGTGTGTGTATTGGTGAATTGGTGTCTATATATGTGTGTGTATAAATTTGCACTTTAGTTTGTTTCAAAAACATATCTCACTGAAACACCTTCTTTGGTTGTGTGACAGGTTTATTTCATAAAATTCTCCATCCAGCTAAATAATAGATTTGCTGAAAGAAAAGAAAAATGTTTTAATTTCTGCTTTTTTGAGCTTCTTTCGGCAAATGATTCGATTTTCAATTATATTTCTTCATCATCGCTACAGAAAATAAAATCTAAAATATTGGATTATATCGATTTGATGGTCAGCTTATCGTTGAAAATCACCAAGCCAAAAATGCAGAAAGATTTTTTAGAAAATACTCACTTCTCAGAAGAAACAGAAAAAAAACTAAGGTGAACGTTAATTTTTTGGCACTTTTTGAATATCACTTTCAACGTAAATGATTGACAACAAAAATATACAAAAAATACCCCGAAAAAATTGAAAGTTAACAAGGTTGGTGACAAACGACAAAAATAAACGTAGAAAAGGTGTGTGTACACATCATATTCAATGTAAAGTTAGAACCAAGGAAGAGAAAATTATCTCTAAGATTATTAAAAAAAAAACACCCCCGGTAGCCAACTGTGTAGAATATTCGATGAGCACAAACTATGACTTAGTTATAGGTGTTTGGACGGATTTGAAAAGCACAAAAATAAAGTAATATGGACTAATACTGATGACAAAAATATAAATAAACCAAAATTACAACAAGGCCATTTACGAAAAAGATTTCTTGAATCGAATATCGTACATCACGCTGATTAATCAAACCTCCAAAAAACCAGTAAAAACGCAATGTAAGATAGGCATATCAAGAAATCCATTTGAATCGAAATAACATGACCATATTAATCTGTTTCCGGACAGAAAATTAAAAACAATAGACGACTACTCAGACCTCAAAGAGAGAAATGAATGGAGTGGAATGGATAATATCAAAACAAACAAACACACACACTCACACACGCAAGCACGCACAAACACGCAGGCCAGAATACTTAAACTCTACCCAACGTAAGCCTGATTGAGAATATCAAAATCATTACCATTACAAGGGAGACGGACTCAATGGAAAGAAAAAAAATGAAGTAACTCTCCAGTGTTGGCACCGCCCATAATTTTAATCAGAAAACATAATTTAATCGTTTTTGTGGTTATCATCATCATCATCATCATCATCATCATCATCATCATCATCATCATCATCTCATTATCATTGATAGAAGTATCATTAGTATTATTCTTTTCTTCTTCTTCTTCTTTTCAAGGACAGTCTATGTCAAACGACGGACACTTAATGATGATGATGATGATTCAGACAACAATGATGATGATGATAATGATGATGATATTGAAGCCAACCCAAATAGAATGTCAAAGGAATTAAACATAATAACAGAAGCCATTTAAAAGTGAATCCCTGAATGTAAGAGACGGGTGGAATTAAATTATGTATGTCCTGAACTTTAAAAAAAAAAAACCGATAAACTGATTGATCACCAACATGGGGGAAAACGTCTGAGATATTCTAAACGAAACTAGTAATACTTCTGTAATGAGAAATAAATAAGACAAACAGACACAAAAAGGATTATTAAAAAAAATCTTTAAAAAAATCTAAAAATTATCAACAAAGAGATTCATCAGTAAATCAGAAAAAAATAAATATGAAAAGAATTAAAATAAGGCAGAATTTGCTCCTAAGACGAACACACACACACACACACACACATAATTTTAATAAACGTGTTATATTTCACAAAACAAATTTATTTTGCATTTTCAATGCTTTTTATTAATTTATGTGTTTTTCGATATAGTGTAGAATTGAATTCTCATTATGTGTGAAATCACGTTTTTTTTTGGTTATTGTGGGAAAATAACCATGTATCTTTCAAAAACTAGTTCCAGTTGGTTACATACACATTTTCTGCAGTTGAAATTCAGATTAAAATCTTGTATTTAAAAAAAAAACATTCTAAAACATCGATTCTTCAGAATCGTGAACGTTAACATCTGCAGCATGGAAATCTAAAAAAATTTATCCGGGAGAGCAATTTTTTGGGGTAATTATAAAAACAACAGAAATTCAAATCCGTAAATGATCAAAAGATAAAGGAAGTAATGTCTCTCACGAGAAATCACAATCCTTCGAGCCTAATCTCGATATATTCACCATTCAGGAAAGGAAGCTATTACCAGTCCTTGCAACAGATTCAGCTATCCATATTTCAGTTGGACTTATTACGTTTCTTTGCCATGGTTCTAGTTTATTATATGTAAGCTAAAATTAGAATAAAAAGCTTCCGATGACATCACACACTTTTTCTGCGATCTTTAATTTTTCGCTTGGGGGATTTTGATCAATGCCTTTCGAAGGTCATAAGGTCGAAGTGACCTCTGTATATTTCAACTGGGTTCGATTCCGGCTCATCGAGTCCATTTTCTATTTAGTAACAATCCGCCAACATAGTCAAGTAGAAATACGCAGCCTATCTTAAATTAAAGATCTGAATAATTTTTGTTTTTTTTATTATTATTTGATGAAAAATTGAGACTGAAAAACCGTCACTGTTGCTCAACTAAATGCAATCTTTTGCTGAAATCTTCAGAGATAAGTTTGCGTTCATTGTGCATTAAATAATAATAAAAATTCTGGATGATTCAATGCTGGTCTGTGTTAGAACTCACTACGACTCTAATGAGGGTGAAAGAATGTCTCAAGCTTAGTTATGTATGTGCATTGGCTCCTGCCAAGTGATGTCAAGAAGTCAAAGGGGATTCGAATTTTTTTATTGATTGAGGATAAAAAAACTCCATATTGACCCAGTGTGGTGCTATATAATAAGTAGATTTGACAGCTGCAGGGGACAAACTAGCCGAGGTACGGATAAAAAGGGGAATCTTCCAAGGAGACTCGTTGTCCCCACTATTATTTGTTCCAACAATGATACCGCTTAACAGAATCCTGAAAAACAGCAAGGGATACCACTTCTCTAAAACAAAAGGAAAGGTCAACCACCTAATGTACATGGACGATATAAAATTGTTTGCAAAAAACAGGGGAGAGCTTGAGACTCTGTTCAACGAAGTAAGGGAATATAGTGAGGACATAGGAATGGAGTTTGGGATAGAAAAATGCGCAATCATGGTGATGCATAAAGGAAGGCTTTCAATGACTGAGGGAATTGAACTTCCGGACAACAACAAGATTAGGGCATTAACCGCACAAGACCGATACAAGTATCTAGGTGTCCTTGAATGTGACACGATAAAACGGGAAGAGATGAAGGAGAAAATGAAGAGAGAGAATACCTCAGAAGGATATGGAAAATATTAGAAACCAAATTAAACAGCAGAAATCTAATAAAAGGAATGAACACCTGGGCTGTGTCAGTAGTTAGGTATACAGGACCATTCCTAGGATGGACAAAGGAAGAGCTCCAATCAATGGATAGGCGAACAAGGAAACTTATGACGATGCATAAAGCATTACACCCTAGGGATGATACAGATAGACTATACGTTAAGAGAAAAGAAGGTGGTAGGGGGCTCATCAGCATAGAAGATTGTGTCCAGAGAGCTAAAACAGTCCTAGAAAGATATGTGCAAACAAATAGTGAAGAAATCATAAAGAGCGCGAGAGATAGTGCAACAAGCAATAAAGTAGAAAACAATGGAACAGTACAGCAAACAAGAAAAGAAAGATGGGAAGGGAAAACATTGTACAGCGAGTTTAAAAGACAGATACAAGATATAGCAGACGAGAAATCATGGACGTGGTTACGAAAGGGGAACCTTAAGAGAGAAACAGAATCGCTCATCATGGCAGCCCAAAACAAAAGCATAAGGACAAACTACATAAAAACAAAAATCGACAGAACACAGACAAACAGCAAATGCCGCATGTGCGGTGAAAGAGATGAGACAGTAAACCACATAACTAGTGAATGTAGTCAACTCGCCCAGAAGGAGTATAAGCATAGACACGATAGAGTAGCAACGATGATACACTGGGAACTAAGCAAACAAATGGGATTCAACCATGTGGAAAAGTGGTATCAGCACAAGCCAGAGGCAGTCTTGGAGAATGACAACCACAAACTACTCTGGGACTTCGACATCCAAACTGACCATCTCATCCAGGCAAGAAGACCGGACTTAGTAATAGTAGACAAAAAAAGGAAGGCTTGCCAAATAGTAGACGTTGCTGTACCTGCAGACCATCGAGTAAAAAAGAAGGTGGGTGAAAAAAGGGAAAAATACCAGGACCTAGCAAGGGAGTTAAGGAAAATGTGGAACATGAAAACCAGGGTAGTACCGGTCATAGTGGGCGCACTAGGAACTGTCCCCAAAACGCTGAGGGAGAGACTGGAGGAGATCGGGATTAGGGGAAGGATAGAGACCGTACAGACCACAGCACTACTGGGAACTGCACGGATACTAAGGAAGGTGCTAGAGATATAAGTACTGCAACGAATTGTAGCTCTGTCATGATATGCGAAAGAGAGAGGAGACGTTAGCTGAAGACCTGAGGAGACTTATTGTCACTCAGCCTTCAGCGATAACCACTGGGCAGCCGGTGTGAAACTGTAAATCGTAGAATTACTGCGACCTACAAGTACTAGGAGAGGAGGGCTGGAGACTTGAGGAGACTTGCTGTCACTCAAACTCCAGCGGTTACCACCAGGCAACTGGTGTGAGATTCCAAAATGATAATAATAATAATAATAATAATAATAATAATAATAATAATAATAATAATAATAATAATAATAATAATAATAATAATAATAATAATAATAATAATAATAATAATAATAATAATAATAATAATAATAATAATAATAATAATAGTTTTGGAGAGTGACAGCCACAAACTACTCTGGGACTTTGACATCCAAACCGACCACCTCATCCAGGCAAGAAGGCAGGACTTAGTTATAGTAGACAAAAAAAAGGAAGGCCTGCCAAATAGTAGACGTTGCTGTACCTGCAGACCATAGAGTAAAAAAGAAGGACGGTGAAAAAAGGGAAAAATACCAGGACCTAGCAAGGGAGTTAAAGAAAATGTGGAACATGAAAACCAGGGTAGTACCGGTCATAGTGGGAGCACTAGGAACTGTCCCCAAAACGCTGAGGGAGAGACTGGAGGAGATCGGGATTAGGGGGAGGATAGAGACTGTACAGACTACAGCGCTGCTGGGAACTGCATGGATACTGAGGAAGGTGCTAGAGATATAAGTACTGCAACGAATCGTAGCTCTGTCATGATATGCGAAAGAGAGAGGAGACGTTAGCTGAAGACCTGAGGAGACTTATTGTCACCCAGCCTTCAGGAATGACCACTGGGCAACCGGTGTGAAACTGTAAATCGCAGAATTACTGCGACCTATGAGTAGTAGGAGAGGAGGGCTGGAGACTTGAGGAGACTTGCTGTCACTCAAACTCCAGCGGTCACCACCAGGCAACTGGTGTGAGATTCCAAATAATAATAATAATAATAATAATAATAATAATAATAATAATAATAATAATAATAATAATAATAATAATAATAATAATAATAATAATATCTGCAGACGATACAGTAAAAAAGAAGGAAGGTGAAGAAAGGGAAAAATACCAGGACCTAGTAAGGGAGTTAAGAAAAATGTGGAACATGAAAACCAGGGTAGTACCGGTCATAGTGGGCGCACTAGGAACTGTCCCTAAAACGCTGAGGGAGAGACTGGAGGAGATCGGGATTAGGAGGTGGATAGAGACCGTACAGACCACAGCACTACTTGGAACTGCACGGATACTGAGGAAGGTGCTAGAGATATAAGTACTGCAACGAATTGTAGCTCTGTCATGATATGCGAAAGAGAGAGGAGACGTTAGCTGAAGACCTGAGGAGACTTATTGTCACCCAGCCTTCAGGAATGACCACTGGGCAACCGGTGTGAAACTGTAAACTGCAGTATTACTGTGGCCCATGAGAATTGGGAGAGAAGGCCAGGAGACTTGAAAAGACTTGCTGTCACTCAAAATCTAGCCATTGGGCAACTGGTGCAAGATTGCAAATAAAAATACTACTACGACTACAACTACTGCTACTGCTACTACTACTACTACTACTACTAATAATAATGATAATAATAATAATAATAATGATAATGATGATGATAATGATGATGATGATGATGATGATGCGAAAAATATGAACAATAAGATAAGAATCAGAAGAATGATAGGATAAGAATGTTAATAATGATGATAAGAATAATGATAAGAATAGTACGAATAAGAATAAAAAGGATGATAATAATAATAATAATAATAATAATAATGATAATAATAATAATAATAATAAAAAGGGATAAGAAAGAAAAAGAATGAAAAAGAAGGGAGAAAATAAAGAGAAAAAGAATACTAAGAAACGGAAGAGTATCTGTGCTCACTTCCGTATCAGTGTATATACGTGCTTTTGAGTCACAATGTTTTTTTTTCATTGTTTTGTTTATGTTTCTTGGAATAATATAAACGATCAGATACGTCAATTGGGAAACAGTTAAGATCTGAAAAACAAGCGTGAATTGTGTCTATGAATAAACAAAATGGACAAATTAAAGAATGCGTCATCTGGTGTTCAACATACCAGTTTCAATTTAATAAGTGTATAAAGCAATTCAATATGATATCGTTTCAATGTAAAGAGACTTTTATCATGATTATGGTTTATAACATGGACGTCAATAAACGAATGTTATATAAACATGCAGTTTGGTATTTATCAATAACTGGCACCCAGATAACTTAATGCTAACCAGATCAACATAATCTCCATGATAAAATGTTGCATTCCAAGGATAAAAACAAAACAGAAAGTTTTATAAAAGCACTTTTTTTACTCTACACTATTCACAATGATGAAAAAGGATGTTATGTAGACGTGCTTACTGTTATTTTTCACTAACTGGCATGAAGATGCAAAAAGGCCCACAGAAATTCCAGGGTGTATTTTTGCATTTAAAGAAAAAAAAATCAGTGGCCAAAATGGTGGAGGAGAGTTATAAAGACATGTCTATCAATACCTTTCATGACATGATTTCCAAAATGAATATATACAAACATGATGCATGACATTTCATTGATTTTTCTTTACGATTGTTGAGTAAAATAAATAAAATGTCCTAAGGCCAGAAATTATATTGTTTCATAGACATGTATACTGATTCCATCTAAATAAATGCATACAAACATGCCAAATAGAAATTACCTTGTGTATTTTTGAACTTTCTAGAATCAGATACCATATAATTTCGAAACAAGAATAGAAAAAAAAACAGGTTACGTCATCGTACAGCCACTTGTTACAGGCCCTGGTGATTGATAATCATCACAACCAAACGTAAGTATTTCAAAAGTAATGCTATTCCATAAATACATCAATCTAGTAATCATGCTGTAATCTTCATCTGATCCTAGTATACGCATCTGTCACAAGACAGTCACCGTTATTCTTGCCAGATAAAACTAGCGATAATGTTTTGGCTAATTATCAACATCAAATATATATGTATATATATAAGATCAGAGGTGATTTTTTCAATTTAGATGGAGGTATCTGCAATTATTCTTATGGCCTTTCAAGAACATGACATTGTCGGGATATCAAATAATGATAAATGTCCATTACAGGAAAAAAAAAACATTCATAGAATAGGCAGGGAAATGTATTGATTGTACCGGTGGCAAACCTCCCAACGATATTTGTGCTGTCATGGAATATGGTATTTGGGCGATGGAGACTCGAGATTTCTAATACAGGTCTACCATTTCTTTTTTAAACGGCGACACGCGGGTAAGATAACACTGAATGAAGTCTGAGAAAGACAAAGTCTTTATTACGATATCATTCAGTATTAATACGACATCGACCTCCCCAGAATTGGCAAGATAATTGTACTAGGAAGGATTGCATGCAAAAATAAAAAAGTTTCCAGTTGGGTATGACGCATAGTAAATATATGTAGACAACATAAAATCTTATTATTAACAATTCTAATGTTCTTGCAGTCGTAGGGTGACTCAATCTCTTAAAAGTATCGATATTGAAAGGAGGGCAAACATTTAAAATTGTTAAAATGTTATTAAATCTGCAAATTGAATGAACAAAAGTATTATAAAAGGAGAAAAAGATAATGAAGAATAAACAATCTGCATTTGAATAAATATTCGTTTGGTTGAATAGAAACAATTCCATCATTTATTTATAATAAATGAACTCAATGAATGATGAACATTGTAATATTAGTTTCATGAACATAATATTGCAGCTTCTTGATTGCCTCCTCGAAGCATATATTTATAGATGAGATATTTGTACACAAATGAATCTTAGAAATGAACACAGAAAAACTGACCCTTATCGGTTAATCTTTATTTCGTATGATACCTCAACCAAAACAGCTGGTAAAGATGTATTTAATATCCTGTGTCATTCTGTCTACATGAATGTTCTAAAGTTCTGGATAAATTCAAATTATTTATTCTGGGAAGGTATATGCCAAACAACGAAGACGGATTACATAACGGTTCAAATTCGATGAGGATTTGTTCCCTATTGCGAGAAAGATGACATTGGGAAAAACTGCCCTGCTTTTCCTTAGAAAAGCAACCGTTTGCAGTCAGTAAGCAAACGCTCATCTACTGGTTTTTTGACGTCCAGTCGGTGCGCAAATGGTCGAATAACGTTCGTAACTGTTAATATTGTGTTTGTGTTATTTGCAAACGCATAAGTCATGATTATTCTTGACGTTTGCACTGTTTTCCAATCAGCAAATTACATGGACAACTGGTCAAGTTCTGTTCAGTAAACTTAGTCAAATGACACTGGATCAAGTAACATACTGAGTTTTCACAAATTTTCAAAATAGTTCCGGGTTTTTAAAATTGAATGTTAATAATAATCCATAAAGCATTATAAAAAGCTCATACATTGATATTTGAGACGAATTTAAATAATATATATTGAGAGAAACATTCACCAGGCATTTTTATTTATTGGCTCTCCTGATATGCTTAATGGTCCTAACTCAACACAACATCGGCTACATTTTTGAGCTTCTTATTCAGAAGATTTTATCATTTCATGGTATTTGTCATGTTCCTTCAGCTGATTTTGAAAGTTTTGAAAGGTGTTTCATTATTTCTGTACTTGGTCTTTTCAACTTTTGACCTACTAATACATGTTTCTTTTTCGTTGATGTTTCGTTGAAGGAATAATTCTGGTGATGATGTAACTTCTGTTTTTTTTGTAAGAGAGCAACTGAGAATTCGAAGAAAGAAACGTACATGCTAAATGTAATATAATTTTGTACTTACTAATCTGTAAAAAAATGTATCCTTAATTTGGTAGGTTACATTAGCTCAATAAGCATCACTGGAGTTTCTGACCAATTCCATCCAGACCGAAGTAGTTCAATGCTTTTTTTCTTTTCAAATTTAAATGATTTATTTACAAAAATAATTTGCTTTTTTTAAAATCTGTGAGAGAAGACCGATATGTTTAAAACATAGCAGCATTTGGTGTCGAAAATGTTCTAATCAGATCTATTTGATCCAAATATTTCAAATCATTTTTATATATTTATTAGATTTTACCATGATTTTTAAAAAATCTATTCCAAAATGGTCTGTTGAATTATGGTTAGATTAATTAAACCCCTCTTTACGTCCATCTTCTATTGTACAATTTTAGGTTGGTAATTGCAGAAGATTTAAATTTACTTCCTCGTAACAAAAACTTTCTATACACTTCTTCTGTATAAAGAAATATTACTGCAAGCAGATATGTATAGATTTTTACTGGCAGTTGATGTAAGAAAAGGCAATTAAAATAATCTGAATGTATGAATGAGTCGTATAAATTAACAATGATGATTCATAATACTTTATTGAACTGAATTGAATGGTAAGTTTCTTCAGACTTGCCAGGAAATAACGTTTGGGTGGTTATACTTTTGTTTATTACATAACTAATTCATTGATAAATGTTTGAACAGAAACATCAGGCTGAACCGTTGTTTGAGTAATGTTTGCTATCAGTTGTGCGGAAACATGGACACAAACGATATTGTTCCTAGCCACACTGTTCGTTTACTTTTTGGGTACAGTTTAGGAATACTTGTGTATAAATATCACTTGTTCAAAGGGCATGCCTGTTTTGGATGTGATATATGTATATACACTATTTTAGAAGTATGTGATGCTTCTAATTAGTTCCTCATTTCATATTGAACCAAGGGTTGATTCCTCAACCAGGAATACTTAAAAATTCGTCAATTATTTTTTTCCGAAATTGAACCAGCAGTCATAAACGAAATCCTCTAAAATTCGTATTGAGACCCAGGATAAAATATTAGCTTCCATTTTATTTTTTCAAATTATATCTTTATTTTTTATTCCATTTACTTTTGGAGCCGTTGATCAATTTCAATTACATATTGGGAGAAGTATGCACCACTCATTTCTTCTTCATAAATATTTGGGGTTGAATTCAATTTTTTTCTCCTTCTCTGAATGGAATGATACTTACTAATGACCCACAAACACACTTTACACGAGTTAAATTTCAAATCAAAGAATCTTTTAATTAAAATTTGTCATGACGATTCCGAATTTCAGCATAACATCAATGCATATTTTGTTTTTTCAATATGTTCAAAAATTACACAAAAAATCGTCGTGACAATAAGACGCTTGGATAACCCATACATACGTCATGCTCTAATTTTCTCATTTATTTTTTAATTTTTGAAATGTACATGCAACTGTGACCATCGTTACTCTTCTTGCTATATTCTTTTTATTCAAATTCTAGCTGCTTTTAACTGTAACTCCTTATTCTAAGACTTATATTAATCCGTGAAAATTTGGAATAAACGCTAATCTTTCAGTTAAACTCGAAAACAGGAATGGTCTACCTCATAACTTGTAAACTCTTTTTATACATCTCAGTAATCATAAAAAAAGAAAACAACTTACAATTTTACATGTGTTTCCAGGATTTTTATCTTTTGCAAATTTTCCTCCAATGAAACAACTTAAAAAAATGTAAAGTAAAAGAGAAACTTAATCCAATCATTACGCTATACACACACAGGCGTCGACAGTTTGTTGGTTATTGTTCTTTTTTTGTTTACTTTTCATATCCTGACGGCTCTTCAGAATTTAAAAAAAAATGTATTACTCCCAAGGCTATTTGCAGGTAAATTGAATATCGAGTTACCTCCCTTGTTTTAGCTGCAGAAAGCACTCACATAAACATGACTTAACCAAGAATTTTTTTCCAATTTGAAATCACTAAAACAGCCACCAATTTGACGCTGGAAATTTGATATTGGAAGTCATATTTCGAAAGTCAACATTTCCATGATTTCGCATTATGTTTTCATTTTTTATTCATTCATTTATTTATTTTTGATTAACCAAACTACAAGCGTGGAGCAATTGTAAGCATTGAGCTCATTACCTTGTAGAAATTTGTAAAACCATCGAAATCCACTCCCGAAAAATATGCCGCAAGGAGATGGTCACTGTAATTAGGTAATCAAGTCTGGCTGTTTTTTTTATTCTGCTTATCAAGTGCATCATAATCTACTTTGAATTTGCTAGGCTTATCAAGATCCACATGGGCCTTGTTGACTGTACATTTTGCAATAATTCTATTTTGCATCCGTTGCCTGCACTTAATAGCAGAGGACGAAGGAAGGGACATGGCATTAACAGTCCATCGTCTCCGATCGTTTTGGGGAAGAATATGTTATTTATATTCGTTTTGATCACAGATTTCGATATTATTCTTTCCTTCAATATTATGTTTATGCAAAACGAGTCTTTTGTAGAGGTACTGTCCATATTTTACCGATTGGATCTGTTTGTAAAATCAAATACATATGATATTTGCTAGACACGACTGAACTTTTAGTTTGTCATACCTACTGTAATATTGTTGGCCAAGGGTCGAATTAAATCTTTGAGAAACCACACTGTGAGCTCGATTACAAGCAGTTGTCTGCAATTCTCGGAACCTATTCTGATTTCTCTAATCTGGTTGGGTTCAATGTTTGAGTAAAAAGGATGCATCGGTTGTATACACTTCTTTTGTAGGTTGAGTAGGGTTTTCCCCTACTTGAAGGTTTAACTTCCTATACCAAAAGCTTGTCATCATTTTGATTCTATTTTTTTTTTCTAGGATTCTCTGAGATTTATTTCAAGTATATGTAGTGGTACATTCTTTATAATTTTTCTTTTTTTTTTTGCTCTCCATTGTCATGTCTTTGTCTTTGTGTCCATTGTCCTTGACATTTATAGAGATCAACGGATTGTTTTGTCAATTAAGTGCATCTAGCATCATTTAGATGTTGAAAGTGTCACCGCTGAAAGTGCTATGTTGTCAATATAAATAATTATACGATTTACCTGATGGGTCCCAGTCATGGTTTAGATTCGACATACATGTCAAATATGCCAACATCAATACGTTTGGCATCTCAACTGAGATGTTAAGCGTATCAATTTCAATATATTTGGCATCCTCAGAACTGCAGTAATTGAGAAGGTTTTACGCTCGTATCTTCTAGTTTTTGCACTGAAATCATATTAAATATCACAGACAGCTTGTCATGAACATTATTAAAAATTTCAATTTTCCATAGTTGATGAAACAATGTGTAGTTAGGGCATATTATTCAGGAAGTCTCTCACAAGTGCTATTCACATCAACAGTAAAAAATTTTACCCATTTGCTATCATTGTATCCAATATTCAAGTATGTCCCTTGATAAATCACCAAGAAGTCCGACTGAAATGCTTTGAGATTTAAAACTTCTTAGAAATATTATTAAAATCAAGTGATAAGTCATCTGTTAATATAGGTAGTGGATAATGATATTCATAAGACGGTTTTACGGAGGTTTCACGTTTAGATTTTACGAAATATGACGGCTAAAAGGATTACAAGGTTTAGATTGTATATTCAAGGTTGAATCGTTATGTCAAATTCATGCCTTATTTTTAAACTAAAATGATTACTATGTAATGTTATGTTCAATCAATGCAAATAATTGAGTGTGTTTTTGAAAGCAATTGGCCATGATTTATAATATCCTTAAATACATAACGGGTAAGGTAAATGTACAAGAGTAAGAATATATGCATACATATACTCATCAGTTGATATAATTACGGAGAATTCCAATGGACGAACAGAGAACAGAATATCAACAAATATTCATTACTCTACAGTGTTTTTAAAATTATTTCAGGGGTTATATTATTCATAGAACATCTTTTTTTCAGGATGGAGGGGAATAGAGTTGATTGATTGCAAATCCATCCTTGTTTTGAATCATATTCAGTGCGACTATTTCACAATAAAGAAATCAAAAGGAGTTTTTGAAGAAATGAAAACATCCTCTGTCTTTCAATACACCTTTAAGTAATGTATCAGCAGACATAGCATTTTTTAACATTACAATAAAATATTCAATGAATCCGTCAGGAAAGGGTGATTGAAGTGAAAATTGATACATTCGACCCCAAGGTTTCGGTTCTGAAAATATGGATCTGAATTATTTTGTTTTGTGTTTGTGTGTATAAGCTTCTCCGATAAAAGTAAGAACTACAGAGCTTTGAATGCTAACCGATATGCTAGAAAGGTTTGTTTTAATTCCCTTCAGTTTATCGGAGAAAAAAGTTTTATTGTTATTTTTATCTCTTCATACAGCAGAATATAACATTTTATTGTCAATGTTGCTGTCATAAAATATAATCAGTTGCAGGTGGAAACAATTTATAGAATTGAAGCTGGAGTCAGGATACCCAGTAAATCATTGTGACTGAACAATCAGGAATGATATTTTTTTAGTTGTTGAATAAGTTTTTACGGTGTTTCAATGATTTATCTAAGTCAAACAAATTAAATTATGCAATAGATCATATCATTGAAAAATAATATATAAGCAATGTTTCCTGTGGGAAGAAATCAGAAGAAAAAAAACACAATTCAAATCCATATTTTCAGAATGAAAGTAAATATGAGAAGCACTTAAGTGTACAATGTCAGTCAGAAAAATAACTGGCCATTTTGAATATCCCGAGTTTGTCTAAAACCAATGCTAGTTCTCAACCAATCACAACGGACATTGCTGTATGAAATCATTTCCTAAGTCAGTGAAGCACCACAGCTGCCCAGCGTGGTTAGCATCTACGTGCACCAAATGATCATCAAAAGTTTCAATAATTCCAGTCAATCGATTCACAGATACACAGCAAAATGATATCCCTGACTCGGCTATATTTACAACTATTTCCATTTTTTTTGTGGGGAGGGATCCGCAGTTAGCATCCCCTTCTTCCAGGTCCCGTTTGGCTAATGAAATATTTCTTTTCTGGAATTCCAAAACAACGGGGCTAACCTGCAAATGTGAAGAAACTTTTCGTAAATGATCAGCACTTTTTCCTTCAATGAACAGTTATTTACTATACTGTATCTAGTGCAATTTATTTTCATCTTATTTCTTTCAGCAGAAGTGTCTGAATTGAAACTTATCTGTCTATCTAATTTTTTGTACTAATCATAATTATATTCTTCAAATCTAATTGTTCCTCTTCTTAAGTTCTGAAAAAAACTCTAGATCTTGTATACATATTGAATGCAAATCGAGGACAAAATCAACATTACTTCTTCATAATATGTTTCCCATTCAGTCATTAATTTCTTTCTTTCAAAGTAATGCCTCGAAATATCTATACTCACTTCAGAAACAAATTATCAGAACAATGTGCTTCAAATAAAAAGATGTTAAAACGGTTGTTGTCAATCCACAATATTTATAATTCTGGTCGATTTCCTCTTTACAACTACTTTCTGTGGTAGTAACAATGATTTGTCCGTGATTAACGATATATTTCACTATAAGACCGGCTGCTTTGAGCTAGTCAAATCTGTTTATCGAACACCATACCAAATCGAAAAAAATGAGATTGATCATATATATATATATATATATATATATATATATATATATATATATATATATATATATATATATATATATATATATATATATATATATATATATATATGTATATATATATATATAGAGAGAGAGAGAGAGAGAGAGAGTGACAGAGAGAGGAAGTGTGAGAGAGTGAGACAGATAGACAGAAGGAGAAGAGAGAGATGGGCTTAAACCTTTGTCATTATGTGCTTCAACGAAAGATACTGAAAATCCATTTTATAATAAAACGAATTCAAACATGTGCAAATCATCATCAAATAATTTTGCCTTGTTTCCATTTTTCCGTGTATTTTTTTTTCACAGATTTCCACCTGTTAGATGCTCGCTGGAGTATTGTGTCGCTAACTATTTTAATCTTGTTCTGCCACGAATGGCTTGCAATCTCATTCCCTTGATGCCAATAGTAACGAGTATTAAACCCCAGGAAAGCTGCTTCTTTGACTGATGTTGTTACAAACTGGCGTTGATGACGACGGTAGGGCGGCTTCTTTAAAAAATCAATGTTGTTCAGTCAATGTCCATGTTGTTAAGCCATATATTAGGACTGACCCCAGAGAAAAAAATTTGTTCTAGCTTTTCAGGCAGTAAAGATTTCGAGATTGCCTTCATCTTCTGAAGGGATTCCCGGGTTTTTTCTTCCCATATATGGATATTCATGCTGGTCAATTTGTTATAATAACCGAACAATGTAAATTCTGATGCTGATTTAATAATGTTACGTATGATCAGATGATGAACACTTTTGATTCAAAAGTCCCGTCATTATTGTACTACAAAGAAATCCCCTTGCAGATTCATCTACCATTGGTTTCATTTCATCAACTTTGTTGTTTGAGAAAATCCCCCGATCATCAGCATAGTCAATATCTATAATTGCTTCAGCTTGAGTGTCATGAGCACCTGGCTTCTTTGGGGGTAAATTTTGTTTATGCATACTTAGAAGGAATCCACCATTTTCACAACCCCTCAGAATTAGAAGAATCAACTCTATAGATCGTGAACTCAACCGATAAACCATAACGTAGTAGAACATTTCACTCAACGAGAATATTCACTAGATGATACTAAAAGCCAAACAATGTATGCAGTCAGGTTTATTTTTGTTGGAGTTCCTCTCAAACAATGAAAAACCTGACTGCACACCACTCATAACCACTTTCAACAACTCACTCCTTTCTTAGAACACATTAAATGTAGGATGTTATCGATATCATCAATTTTAGTATTAACAAAAGCAACAGCAGTGGCAGCATCAGTGTTGGCATTAGCAGCAGGATAACATATGTATCTTCAAGTGTTTCCCAACACTTTGATCAATATGCCCCCCGAATTCAACGGTTATCTACCCTGATAATATTGGTGATAAAGATTATATTGAATTTTTCTGCTCTAACGTCCCATCGGCATAGCGACTGTGCATTATTATTTAATGGGTTGGTCTGTCTTTATGCTTTGAACGTCTTTTGTTGTTATTTGATATAATTTCTCGAAGTATATTGCTTCTTCTTAGATATTTTGCATTTAGCAGTTTTGTAAATATCTTGATGAAATACGTCATGATGTTTTTACATTTGTTCTTTGACTTTGATTCGTATAGAGTTTACTTCAGTTAATTTATTCCCTGAATAGCTTTATATGGGCAAACGCCAAACAAACAATCATACAGTTGGTGGAGTTTTTTTCCCCTTTTTTTTCTCACTTCACAATATCGTGCAACGTTCGCTAATTTTTTTCTCTTCAGTTGAGAAAATAAATAATGCACTTTCATAGATATTCGATCTGATCTAGACTATAAGACAACACTAAACTTTCAGCAAAGAAATGAATTATTCATGGGATGGGTATTGGTCCAATATCCAATGCATTTGTTGGAGCACAACACATATTTATTGCCTGAAATTTTTAATAACTATATATATTTCTTGACATAAACCAAACAACACCCGGCTGAGCATTTCCCATTGCTGCAACATACACACCGAGTGCATCGTTAACATAATTAACAGAATGACAAGCATCATGTCCCGAATTTGAATTGTTCTGGAAAAGTGATGCATATTCTCTGGGAGACACTATCAATGATAATGGTTAAAACTGCCATTTGAGCGAATTATGTTATATTGAATCTTAAGACAACATTTGGAGGGGGTTTTTGCTACAAAAATTAGTCTCCATGAGCAAGAATGGATGCCAATTGGGCCTAACCAAACTTTTGTGGGGAGGCATATGGTTTGTGATAAGACTGAAATAATTTTTGATATTCGACTTTGTTAATGACCGTTAGTTTCAATTTTCTTACTTAGAATCATAGCATCAGTTGAAGTTGTCCGTTTTGTGATTGTGACGAGGTGAATTAGCAGATCATCATCTCTGGCAATTTTTTCTTGTTTCTTACATTGTTGCTGTTGTTACTCCTTGCCCTCAAAATAATTCTGTTCCGTGGCCGCTGAGTAGATAATGGCTGTGTTATCGAAACTTTGTTCCATCAATATGATATTCGGAATCGGCTGACTTTTTCTTCATAAAATGATATCGGTGTTTTTTCAATTTTTTGCGCAAATCAATTGATATCACGCTCTTCATTTCGCTTACTGTTGATACTGTTATCCAATGACATGCGCGTTCTATAACTGCGTTTGTTTATATATTCCAGCAAAAACTATTTTTGAAGGTTAGCAGTGCGTCAAGATTGCAATGTTACTTGGAGAGTCCAATTCTGTGAACATTTGAAATAAAACTGTCTAAAGTAATTTCGAGTCTTTTGGCTATTAAAGGGAGATAAACTGTCAATTACTCAGTACTTTCTTCTTCATCGATCAAAGACTTCGTACAGAATTCACCTGTTATCACAGTACATTCTTAATCATGACACTCTTACATTTCCAAAGGTTGCCATTAAAACTAAGGTCAGCAAATTCCTCGAATTTGTAAATCTCATGCAGGTGGTTGAGGTAAGAAAACTAGAGTATCGAGTGTTTTTTTCACATGGTAAACTTTCAAGGCTGATTGATACTTTATCATGTTGTCTAACTCACACAGTATCACCACAAACTTGACTAGAGGCCACAAATATCATGAACGAAGGTATTTTGTCATCATTCATTGCTGGCTATAGGCACAATGATTTCAATAGGAGATAATGTTGGGCATTTGATTCTGAAAAGTACACTATACATTATCATGTGTAAAGATTTTTTTACGCATCGTTTCCAGGGTTTTAGGAGTTCACGATTTCTTACGAAATATGTGCCAAAACATCAATGAACTATTATTGTTGATCGGGATGCATTTTGATCTGACAATCATTATATTGAGTAAACCAAAATTGTGCAAAGTTGCCTCAGTGTACTTGGTTTCATTATTGAACCTGTTTCTTGGTATGATTACTTTTTTCACTTATGTTTTTTTTTAAATTCGTCGTTTTTGTGAATCCGCGCATAGTTCGTTCGCAAGAGAACTTGATGTACACAAATACTACCTTAAAGGGCTGTACTTCTAATACCGGAAATTAAACGTTTCCTGTTTCCTTATTTATACAACCAGGGAATAACTTTCATCTAGCAAATTGAAGCAAGATTGTATCTAAATAATTGGCATTTAAGAAGGCTATATTCTCTACAGCTTAACAAATTGTGACTAGATAAAAAGAACCTACTTCTAATTAAACACTATACGTTTTGAAAATGCTCAACACTAATATCTCCGAAGACAATGATATTGTATTCATGGCAATTTGAATATTTCAGGAGAAGATGAACTGATACTCACGTACACGGGCGCATGCGCACATTCAAGAGAGCGCACGTAAACACACACACAAGTATATAGTAATGAAAAGGAAAATTTGGTGGAGGCACTCAAGAGATCAGTGTTACATATCATATTTTCATTATTGTGTTAAGGTACTCCGATGCATTTTGACTGGAGCTTACCAATTTTTTGTCAGAAAAAGACAATCAGTGGTTCACGAAATTACATTATTTTTCACATAGTTGATGCTGGAAGGAAAATGCTGTATTCCTAAGTTGTTTGGATGTTAAAAAGGAGTGGGAGGGTGTTTCTTGCATTTGTAAACATGGGGGTAACATTTACTTTGGAATGAAATTGATCTGTGAGACGCTAAGTCATTTTTTTATTAGTCTGTCGGCTTGTATTTGGAATGAAAGGCAGTGGGGGCTAAAATAATAATGTCATTTGATATACTAGGAGCAGGGGGAAATTTGATTAGTGGTGGTTGAAACTTCTATTGCTTTCCTGAAAGGGATGGTATATATATACTTGCATCGATTTTTGAATTGTCTGCAAGCTGAGGGCCATATTTTGTTGATGTAGAAATTTATCGCATCAAACTGATTCTTTTTGAAAATTGATGTATTTAGGGAGTTTACAATCTGAAAGTGATCATAACTTGGTGTTATTGTGTTATATCTCGATATTGGGACCGCTTTTACTCACCAGGTGGTCCAAAAAGTCATGAATACTTTTGAGAAGATGGACATGATGGAGGTGGAATTTGTGATTGTGAATGTTTCAGTGACTGTCCAAAGCATTTGCCTTTTTCCAGTCTAAAACCTTTTAATACTCTCATATAAACACACAGACACATACATAAATAACATAAACTGCGTCTCAGGATAATGATATCAATCCCGAACACGTATGTGATATTTCCATAGAGCAATGTTAGTTGAGCCAGTCATGTGTCGTAAGTACAATTTGTATCAGATTCAGAATTCTTGTGGTGTTGTACCTCATGATCATTCCAAATTGTAATGAGTCATTCATCAATTTCTCTAAATCAGAACTATCTATGCAGATTTTTAAAAAAAGTAGTCATTCAACATTCGACAGATTTGAACATCATACTCTCTCTTTCTCTCTTCACCATTGACACTGTAACATATTAACATATCCATATTCAGTTAGAACTTATATGTGCATCTCCATCTATTTATCCAATGTTTTTTTATCGAAGTTTGTTTTGTTTTTTTCTTAATTTCTAAACTGTTCTATTTTCATGTCACCCTACATTCTCCCTCACCCTCTCGCTAACTTTCTCTCTCTCACACATATTCATATTGTCCTTCCTCGCCAAATGGGTACAAACTGATGCATTGAATTGATCGATGGATATTTTAAGAGAAAAAGATTCTACGTGTTTGCTGATAATACGAATATCTAAAACGAGTTTGATACTCAGGATAGCATTCTTAAAACTGTTAATAGTGAGTTCACAGTTGTTCAAAGAGAGCTTGATGCTAATTTGTTATTACTGAAAATTGGTAAACTAATGATAGTTATTTCAACCCTATATACTCAAACATTCCACTTGACTTTTCAATCAGAACTGGCAACGATCACTATGGGAGGGTTAAATTTGTCAACTGTCTCTCTAGCCAAAACGATTGAATTATGATCCAAGTGAATTGTTCAACAAATCGGTAAGAAAATAATACTGATAATAGAATAATTGAAAAAAAATATTGTTCTCATATTGTTCTCATCTGACTTCCCAATCCTCTATTCATATCGTTTTGTAATCTGGGATACTTGTGTGGAGTCAAGCATAAGGTTTTTATGTTGCAAAAGTTATATTTCGTCGTCTGAGTTTCTCGAACTCTCTCCCAATCTTCATAGACTTTTACAATTTGATCACCCTCAATGCAACTGTTCATCGATGTTTGACAAGGCAATCTATTCGTGGTCCTCCCTTTTTGCCTCGTAACAATCTGTACTCTGGTTACATATCAAAGGAATTTCGGAGAGCCATCATTTTTCTTCCGTTAGTTCAAATACTTTCAGAGCCCCTCCTATTTATCATTGATATTAGTAGTGTATTTCATATTGTCATTGTATTATTCGCAGAAGTTGAAGATTACACACGTTGAATGAGTCTTATCAAGGGGGCTCTAATCTTTATGTGGGTATTTTGAGTGGTACCGATCAATACTTAGGGACCTTAAGGGTGCTGACCTTTATTTGATTCCAAATCTTTAGAAGTTACGGACTTCTTTTCAAGATATTTTTTTTTATCCATAAAGCACGTATTGAAAGTAGATTAAGTTTGTTCCCTTGTATGGCAGTTTTTTTCTCCCCCATACAGACAGACCTTCAATTTTTGAGAGATTCCTTGTTGCTTGAAAATTGTCAAAATATGCGCAGGCATATGTGGTCTGTTTGCATTCAGTTATTCAAATGTGAGGTAAAAAAAAATATTTTCCTACCATTTTTTCTTCAAAAATCGTCGAAATGTTCCCGAAGCATATCATTGTATTAGCGGACAGCTTCCATCACTGACTTGTGGAAATAATTAGTTATGGATTTGCAGAGCTCGACATATCTCCTTCAGATACAAAAACGAATGTAACGACTCAGAAAATGAACAGTGGAAGATTTGCAAACTTTTGAAAAAAATTTTCAGAAATGAGGATATCGATGTATGTATATTAGCACTCAACTCTCAAAGTTTGCAAAAAAACCCCTACCAGATTCATTTTTTTCTAAAATCGATGCAGTTGCGTGAATAAGTCTACAGCGTATATAATCATATCTACAGACTGCTCAAACCAGTATTTTGTTTGTATTGGGTAGTTCAATATCATGCTTTCAGTTTGGTAGTTACCTTAGTTAATCAAGGGAAAAACAACATAACACATGCAGATTATGGACAAGTTTTTTAAAACAGCACTAAGAAAATTGTGCATGATATGTACGTCAATGCAAGGTTAATGATACAGAGAAATGCATAAGTAATCTGCAATCAACTTCAGACCTAGACTATTTGCACTCATTCAGATCTAATGCCCTTAAGAGAGGCATGAATCGAATCATTCTTCACAACTTCGCGTCTTATTTCCATCGTAACTACCCATACACTCAGAATTTGGATGTGAAAAGTATTAACTTTAAATGATGTATTGGATTTACCAGATATACACACACACACACACACACACACACACACACACACACACACACATATATATATATATATATATATGTGTGTGTGTGTGTGTGTGTGTGTGTCTGTGTCTGTGTCTGTGTATGTGTGTTTGTGTGTGTGTTTGTGTGTGTGTATATATATATATAAATAGATAGATATGTATAGAGATAAATATATATATATACATATATATATATATATATATATACATACATATATATATATATGTATGTATATGTATATATATATATGTACATATACATATATATATAGAGAGAGAGATAGATAGATAGATATAGGCATAGATAGATAGATAGATAGATAGATAGGAAGATAGTTCGATAAATCGAGAGATATAGAAAGAGAGGGAGAGAGAATCTGTTCATTGAGTTCTAATTTTCTGTCTTCAACGTGTTTTGGTATTCCGTCTAAATGCGATGCATTGTGAATCTTCAAGTGTGGGATATTTGCTATTCAGTTATGAATGCAGCTTTTTTGCCTGAAAAGATCTACTATGTATATACAGATTCAGAAAATAAAAACGAAGGGCATGTTGGTGGATTAAGGAAGGAGTCAAAATTCACAGACGAAATGAAACATTCAGATATTCAAATCATCTGAATATATATATATATATATATATATATATATATATATATATGTGTGTGTGCTATGATATATCATTTATCAACCTATTGTAAAATTCAGAGAAGGTAGTTGAGCATATATTGGATTGCATAAAGGATCATTGTGTTGGTTTAACTATTTCATCTTCAATTATGCTGATGGACGTGAATCTCGCTTGCTTGGTAGTATTTGATAACCATTCAAATGCTATTTCAAAGCTTCAATATATATATATATATAATATATATATAATAATATATATATAATAATATATATATATATATATATATATATATATATATATATATATATATATATATATATATATATATATATATATATATAATATAATAATCTATATATATCTATACCGAATGAAGAAGATACGGAGAAAGAGAGTTAGAGAGAGTGACACTAATTTTATTTTTCACTTGGTTTTATGTGCATAGAGTACGTATACTTCTGAAGTTATGTTGTTTGTTGATGATTCTTTGAATAATGTGAAATGTGGTTATTTTTCAGAAGAATCGTTGATTAAACGTCATGTGGATTGCAGTAACGAGAAATAAATCTAAGTTGATAGTATAAAATCCAGTTTGAATATATATGGAGGGTACAGTGACGCATCATAACATTCAAGCTAAACACATATAAGGACCGAAACTAATGCATGAATTCCAGGCTTAACATATTGAAACTTAAGAAGTGGGGCCTATACCTCAGGACAAGCAGAAGTGGATGGTAGTGGTAAGGACCAAAATTAAGTTGATCATACAATGGATTTCATCGGTGGAGTTTAAATCTAAGTTGAAGCTATTAAGTAACAAAGATGCATCTTTCACTTCTTGAGAGGCTGATGTTTTCTCATCATCGTACGTCTCTAGACATAATATTTCCAAGAGAGTGGAATCGATTCCAAAGTTATTTTGTTGACAGTCAGACCATACCTTACGGAAGAATTGTTTATATCTTGGGACGGAACAAGAAACCTTTTTAATTTAAAGATAGTTTTGGCATATTAAAATTATAACCTTACGTATGAAAATTTGAAACTCTCACTGTTACTCCCCTGCATCGTAGCTATATATGAGCTAAATATCATCCACTGTTCACTCAATGTATCGTATTGAAAAATATATGTGCTCTTTTATGGCTTCATTTTATCATTTTGCTTTATACAGTCTTTAAATGAACTGTAGTTTTTTGTGGGAATATCAGTTTTACTCATTGTCACAACATATGTAGTTGGTTGATAGACAGTATAAAACCTTGCTGCAGATTCTGGTATAACCTCAGAAAAAATGTGCCACATTCTGTTAAATGTATATGCAGAAAGATTGCAGGGATCTAACAAAATGATATTTAAGGAAAAATCCATCTAACCTAATGGATTGAATTTCTAGGATTTCACGATAGTTTTTTTTTCTTTTTTTCCTATTATTTGCATGCAAGTGAGTGTTTGAAAACATGGTTGATTTTGAGTAAATTTATCTATATATGTGCCCATACAGAGAGAAGTTTCATTATTATATCAAGATTTGTTTAAACACATTTTTTCTTTCTCACGGTTCGCATCACTTATGGTTTAACCAAATGGATTTAGATCAATTCTACAGCTTTCCTCAGGTATGTAAAAAAAAGTAAAAAGTAAGTGCATATACAATGTAAGTATATTTATCAGATATATAATCCATTTCTATATTAGCTAACATTTTCTATCGAAAAAAGAAAAAAAAACAAAACAATCGAACCCTCTCTTGTCTAATGGATAATACACTTGATGGTAGCTTTGAAACGCTTCGAGCAAAAAGGTACCGTAAAAGCAGTAACAATAAGAATGTTCCTCTGAGCTGGGATGATTTCCATCTTTTTGTGTGTATATGGCAGGGTATGATATACATTCTACCACTTTAATATTCATCCCCTGCAGTAATATGAGTAAGAGAAAGACGAAGATATATCAGGGAGAAAATCATCAGAATTAGATGATAAGATGTACATAAATATTTCAAGAGACGAATGTACTCAACAATGAACATTTTAAAAGATGTTAGAGATAGAAAACCCTTTCAAAAGATTCAGCGAAATTATATATATTGATATATTTGGTGGGCAAATTGATGTTGAAGTAAAAAAAATTCACATGGTGATACGTTTGTGAGAAAAAACTTACACGGAAGAACTGTGAGATCGAATGAATTATATAAAAATTCTCTTTGAAGATAAGGTAAAAGGTGTTACAATACAATATTAGGGCTGTTTTGGGACAATTTGATGATTTTATTTCATTCATATATACTTGATTTTATATGTAAATAGCATTTCTTTGGTTCAAAAGACTTTCTGCTGGGCGAATGTATACATACCTACTTCAACGATAGAACAAGTTACAGGATGAACATTTCTTCAGAAAAAAGAGTGTAAGATAGGAACATGTTAAATAGATTTATTGACAAGATAAAGTGTAGTCACTTGGAAACCCCCCACCCCGGATAGGTAGCCAGTCACAATCATATAATAAGATATTAAGAGAATAAAGAGAAAAGGAGTTGATGAAGAGGGGAAATTAGAAAGATGGATAGTAATTTTGGTTACATTAGAAACAGAAGGATATCATTGAATGGATAATTATTGACAGTCTTTAAGATCCAGTATCAGGTAGAATGAGCCTATTTAGTAAAAAAAATAGCAGAAGAACTGACTTTTGCCTCTAAAAACGAGATCAACGATTTGTAACCAGAGCAACGGGACGTAAAGAATGAGTGTACGAAGTCAGTAGATTGAAAAATAGAAGTGAACTGACAGTCTACGGGTCACTGATCACAATCCACTTGCTGTGAAACGTCTGATCAACCACCCTCGTTCTCTCTCTTCCTGTGAGTGATTTTCTCTGGTCTTCAAAGAAGAGTATCGGTGTATTCTCAGTAAGCTGAAGAAAGAAAAAAAGTTCGATTATGAATCCCAACTCGAGTTTTTGTCGTTTGTTCCCTCCCTTACCTTAGCTGCAGAGCAAATACATGTGATTTAAAACATTTTTCTTCCTTGAGATGTTTTATTCCTCTCCGCCTTTATGCTACCTTGGTAGATATAGAAATAAGAATCTGACTTTAACACACAATAAATCAAGAAGAGAAAAAGTTTAATTGTTCCTCCCGTCACTTTTTAAGTAAAGTAAGTCATTGATTGAGAGCCTATGCAATGCTCTTCCATAGGAATAGAGCATTCTAATGGATGGGGAATTTATGCCATAAGAAATGTATAACTTATATTCAACCTGACTGACCGTCCACTTCTGTGGCGCAAAGATGAAAACAGGCCCCCGTGTCTGAAGCAAAGGTTTCAATCCTACTTCGTGGTATTGGCTGGGATAATGGATAATCTATAGCCACACTTGAGAGTTGTTATACAACGAAACAGCCGTCTGTCAATAAGTCGATATATATATATATATTGTGAACTGTAAAGAGTGAGACGGACTCAGGGGTGAAGTGATTTGAAGTTAAGTTTATTTTTCTGTAGATGTTTAAAGGGACCATGCATGTTTGGGGATGTATTCCATTTAGGGGTTTAAAGTTTTATGTGGAACCTGAGATTACCATCAAAAGCTTTGCATCATGAGTAAAAAATTGTATCCAGGCTGCTGGGGGCATCTTGCTGTGTGAGAGAAAGTCAAGCCAGTTATGAAGTCTCTGAATAATCAGCAAAAGTTGGTCTTGGAGAGGGCCAAATGTGCCAGGGTAAGAGGAAAGTGATGTCGAGTTAGATTATGTTGGTATGTTAGATAGGCTAAATTGAGGGTAGATGAGACTAAGGAACTACACAGGTTCTATATATATATATATATATATATATATATATATATATATATGCACACAGAAGAATAAATTGGTTTGATATACAGCTGCTTTTGTTCTTTAAACGAGCATTTTAGTGGTATTCGTGGTCTCTTTTGTGTAATTGCTGCCCTCAATCAACTTGACTTTGTGTTGCTTATTTGAATCAATAATTCGAGGGTAAGAGGTATGAATTCTCAATATCCCCATCTGGATCCATGGATATTCACGGCAGCACATCTTTTCTATGAAGGTCTGCTTTTATTATTTTTCATGGTGCTTGCAGCAAGTTTGTCTGAGTCCCCGAATAGTATGAAGAATCAATTTTCATAATTCATTCCGGTAATTTTTCCAGTCACAAATTTCACGTTAGTCAGTTGTTTTATTTAGATGTTTTTGGAAGATAATCTTGATAAGATCGTTTGTTGAACTTTGAAAACATTCTGACATTTCAGCAAGTCTTAATACTTGAAAAAAAAGAAGGTTTTTACAAGGTTCTATTCCCAAATCTTTAAGTGCATCATTGATTGGCTTCTAAGTACGAATGTATTTCGAGTTTTTTCTGTGGAAGAATGAAATCGGTGGGAAAATACAGTATTTTGATTCCCTGGCAGTAGATTTGAAAGTATTGCAACGTAATCCGATTTGAGAAAAAGTCAAATTTTTTACTATCGAGTGAACAATCACACTATGTTTTTCTTCCATTCCTGAGATCTGACGAGGGCAATAATCGCCCTTCACAACCATAGGTAAATCATAAAGAAGCATGAAGTTATTTTAAGTTAAATCCCTGAAGAATAGAAGAGATAAATATATTTTCTGATGATTTTCAAATAGACATTTTCTCCACTTGATTTATAAATGCCTTCAATGTCATCAGAAAGAAAGCATTAAGTTAAAACTGAGAATCAGTTCCACGTGTCAATGAACATTTAGTGTTGACTCAATAATTTTTCAGTTTCATAAGAAGCGAATTTTATTTGGAACAAATTCACAGAATGATTCTTCTAGTAGGTATATCAGGAAATGAAACATTGGGTCCGTACTAGAACATGACTAAAACAGAAAATATATGACTCATCAGGCCTCAATACAGAAAGTAACACACATTGTATGTTTATAGCATGAGCTTATTTAGAACTTATCAAATTATGCTCCAATATATTGCTACATGATGAGCTTCTACAGATTCAATGTAGTTCATAAAATTTGATCAAAAATCCAGTTTCACCGATGCAAACACATATACATAGATGAATGCGAACTGGGAAGTTAAGTGTAGCTAATAACGCAATTCCTGATATTGCTTATCAGTTAAGACAGCAGGAATTGGTAGTTGTAGGCTACAAATACAACTTTTAACTAGTTTACTATTACAATTTGAAAAGTTTATAAAATAAAAATTAACACTAGCTTGTTTAATATGTACCATATGTTGAATTCAAAAGAGAATTGGGTTCACCAGTGAGACAAGTGTCATGTATTGACGTCAGCATCGACAACATGTGTTACATAATCATGCAAACATGCTGGTGAGTTGAAAGCATGGTACAAAGTTGTTTGTTTTAAATTGAATTTATAGGTTTTTTTTTATCTTTTAGAGAGAAAGAGGGAGAGAAGAAAAGAAAGAGAAAGAGAAAGATGAAGAATGAAAAAAAAAAGACCAAAAAAAGAGAGAAAAAAGATACGTCCGTTTTCTTGTAGCGTTTTATTTCTTTCCCACATTAGTAATATTCGGTTAACTATGGCCTGGACACAAGATATGAAAAGACAAGACACAAGATGAACAGGAAAGAAGTTTACCAATAAGACATGACAGAGATTTACACAATCACTAGCATGGAAAGTTTTCCACAGATTTTTGTCCAGCAGTGGAATAATAAGGGCGATAATGAGGAGGATACAACAAGGATAACTCAATATCATATTTTTTTTCTCTTTTTACACTTTTGATAAATGTCACTGAAGTACTTGGTTATGAAATATTTTCTATATAAAGTTGCATACTTCTTGAACATTTTCTTTCCATTTTTGCAATGCATTTCCATAGTTATGAATCGAAATATTGAAAGTGATGTTGAGCGAATCGATTTCTACATACTTCAGCTGTGGATACTACCTGCCCCCAAAAATTTACTATTGAGCAAGGATAAACGGTATTAAAAGCTTATATAATATAACAATCTGGTGATTGGAAACCAAAAAAAAAGGAGACTAATTTTTTTCTTTAATTCTCTTTATTGTGAAAAGTGATCATATCTTGATATATCTGTTTACATAGTCCTCAAAATATGTATCCATGGTTTTTGTCATCTATGATACCATTCATTTTTTTAAATACTATTTTAGATTTTTAAATTTTATATTCAAGGATGTTTTCTGAAATTTAACTGCCAACAAGAATGGGAAAATCAGTAATTTCTAAACAAATTACTAATTCTCCACGAAACCTTTTGATATCTGTTTCTTTTATAAAATTCATCGTTGTTATTTTTCTCTCATTGAACGATAATCGCGGAAAACAAAAATAGTTCTGTTCTTTGAGATAGTGTATAGACTAATATAAAAGGAAAATAGGTTCAGAGAAATCTGATAGAAGGAGAGACTGGGGAGATTCAGGTTACTTGAAAGCGATCACTAAATCTAAATGTAAACCTTTTCATTGACATCTTTTTGTAAGAGCCTACGTTAAATCATTGCCAATCATATTAAACATCATATATCTATATATCGTATGCCTTTACACGTTACCTTTTTGGAGATTATCAATACAATTGAATTCCTCGATAATTGTTCTTTAGAGTAAGAGATAGGAATGATCCATTTTTGAAGTGGATTCAGGATTTTTCTTAAAACGGGGGATAATTAATAATGCTCTTTAAATAAATGCATTAATTCATATTCGTTCACACTAGTTTTCTAAGATATTTCAAATGAACTTTATTTAAATGACGTCAAAGGGTTGGCCAAAGGGTTGGCCATGGGGTACGACAGAATTGAAAAAACATCAAGGTGAAATCAATATTCTTTAGATTCAGAGGTATTTTGTGAATGAAACCAACACAGCAACATCCCTCTGCGCCGTAGCAATATATAAATTAATTTTCAAGTTTTGATTTTGTTTTGCCTATCAGCCGTGTAGACGGGATTAAGGCTATTCATAGCTATTATAATCAAGTCTATATAAATAATGTGTACTTTTCGGTCATTCATGTACGTAATAAAGGAATCAAAGCAGTTTTCAGAAATTTCTCATTGTACGTGGTCGTTAAATCCTAAATAATCAAGTTTTGCACATTGTTACTTCCGTACTGAGTTTGATCAACACTTATAGTTATTCTCACTTGACCTTGTATCCTAAGTCAAACTTGATAAACATCAATACAAAACTCCATCTATCAATACACTACACAATTTTTAAAAAAGTATTCGTTAAATACAATTGCTATGAGGGTTTTCTTGTTAAAATTATGTATAGTGAGTTTGACACATAGAGTTTAGAAACATATCATCTTCAGAAAAATCGAATGGTGTAAATATTGTAATGTAAATTGCATGGTTTCAAAATTAACAGCCACATAGCGTGATACTAATTCTATGTAATTATTCATTTTATAAATCTAGCGAAACCTAGCAAAGATATTTGTCTTGAGCTGAAGCCAAAGACAATCCTCAATTATTCGACTGAACGTTAACATTTATGTCACTGCACTATGGCGAAAAGATTAACTTCGGCCTTTACATCTATTCACATGAGATTAAATCCCTAAGATTATCATTTTCTATGACAGAAATAAGTACTGCTACATATTAATTGGAACGAATTTGTTTATTCAGTGAATAACCACCACTATTTCTGCAGCACATGGCTGTAACAACTTTTAAACAATTTGGAAAACTCAGTAGATTTTGAGCTAGAAAATTGTAGAAATGGCAGAGGCTTACCTTGATAATAATAAAAAAAACTGCTCTTGAAATTGCTTGTTGTGGAAGTAGGGAAAATGGGTGGGTGCATTCGTTTCATGAAAACACCCCATCGTTTTCTTTCGTCACGAAAAAATGAATAAAGACTTGAGCAATTAAGAGTGCAAACTCTTCAATTACAAAACGATAATTATCCCCCCTGAAAAATGATAAATGTTACAGACAAAAAATGTACATAATCGTCTGGCAAAGTTTATAAGTCTTCCAATATTGTCATCATCAATCAAAATGTTTTTCCTTTCTGCCCTTGTTTTTAACGATACTTTACTCATGACTAGAAAATAGATAATGCAGGGAAAATGTTTACAAAGACGTTAACACAAGATGAATCTAGTGGTGGGTATGAATATTATCAGGCTGTTTCGATGGTTCAAATCTCCTCGCATTTTTATGAAGTCATGAACTAGAATGAGGAATGAGTATTTTCAATTACAGATGCTTACTGATGTTTTCAAATGAATTGATATACAGTCCCTTTTGCCCACTGACTACCTGGAACCGAGGTGGCAATCCAGAGGCTTTTTATAATGCACTGTAAGGTTTCACAGGAGACATCAATCAATGAAAGTATGATGGAGCGTAATTGTTGTAAGTATGGAGTAGACATTCAATAAACAGAGTTTGGATTCCAACTCTGTCTGTGCATTAACAATCAGCACTACTTTTCTTGGAGTATGCATGGATGTATTTCCTATAACTCATTGTACTGTTATTAGATGTAGTGACAAACTGTCTAAAAACTGGAAAACTAATGTGATTTTGAAATAGAGATGGAGTTAGGTGAGCATTTAGGGGTGCTACACCCCAATAATTATGGGAAATGCAAAACTTGGTTAATGTCACTACGCTGAACAACATTGGAGATTGATTCAGCAAACCCAGTTAAAATTCTTTTTGAGCTTGGTGGTATCAATGTTATACTAATGAGGGAAAATATGAATTTACTGCAAACTGCGTCATGTGCAATTGCCAAGTATCATTACAAAATTGGTGAATAAGTACTCGGAACGATTCTCCAATGATCATCCTATCTACAGTTAGGTAGCAATGAAAGCTGCTGCAGCTATTGTTATTGTTGGAATGGACTCAAAGATATCACAAAGGAAAAAGTACGTGCAAAAAAAAGTCTAGAATAACTTCATATATATAGAACATATAGAAATAATGTCAGAGAAAGACGAAGAAATGGCGGGAATGAAAAGAACTCAATGGGAAAAAAATTATACAACATTTTCTGATGAGTTCTATCAACAGCATTCATGAGAAAGGTTCCCTGAGAGAGGATTCCCGTGAAGGAACAGCATAATACGAAGTGCCTAAGGTAAAGCAAACTGTTTTGAAGAGTGGAAAGAGGGCAGAAAAAACCAGATGAGGCAATATTATCCCAAAGTTACAGTTGCAAAAGACACTTCTGTGCTGAAAGACATTTGGGACTCAGGGTGCAGTGCTATCATTCAGGATTATTGCCTCAATACATCACTTTTTTATGAACAGGTATGAATGAATTGGCCACCTAAAACCAGAATTCGTTGATGATATATTGATATATCGATGATATATATATATATATACATATATATATGTATGTGCGTGTGTGTGTATTTGTGTGTTTAAGCATACAGACATATGTGCATACGTATATATATATATATATATATATATATATATATATATATATATATATATAATCTCAAATCAATGATTGCTTAAATAGAAGTTCAAGTTGTAAAGCGTACTATATTTTTTGTTTTGCAAACAAGGATATTCATCATATCTCATCAAAATAACCTTTCCTCGTTAACATCGAGCAATAATTCTTATCAATTCATTTGCCAAAAAACAACAGAATATCCATTGCTCTAAGTCTAAATATCCTTCCATCTGTTTGTTTGTGTTATTTTCAGCATTGCTTTACATCAATTTCTGCTGCAACCAAAGAAATAGATCCTCACATCCTTTTCCATTACAGTAAAAACATTGCTCAGTTTGTAATTGTTACATGTTTTTTTTAATGAGCATTGATGGAAAGGAACATATATACATATATCGTTCCATGTGTGTGTGGAAGGAACAGGAGCTTCCGGAAATTGTGAAGTGTTACATTAGAATTACTTTTATTACGATATCAAAAGAATGTCCTCATGACAATCAGTAATTATGAGAGGGTGGATTTTTAAAAAAAAGTATATGAACATGTATAATCGAAAACTACAGATTTTTTCTCTTCTCTTTAGATTCCTTTGGTTTTTTCAGCCGATTCATTGATTATTTTCATCCGTTGATTTTCATTTTTTCTGATTTGCTTTTTTTCATGTCATATTTTTATTAGAATATGTGGCTTCTTCAAAAATAATGTCATCAGATTCAATTCGTTTCGCCCATTTCTGAGGATCATGTTCAGTTCTAGATTCCTCGTTATTATTATTATTTTCATTGCACGATTCTAAGGACACAAACAAATCAAGTGAGGACATGGGAGTGCATATGGACACTAGTCCTATAAAATATCTACTTCCAAATCATACGCTATCGACCGTGCACTCCCTACCATTCCCTCAAAATGAAGATGGATTAGTCCATTGCTATGGTAGAGGAAGAGAAGAATGTGAGAGAGATTAGGAAAAGAATCGAAGCAAATAATGCGTCATCACATAATTCATGGACATCCATCAAGAATTGGATGTTTTATTGTATAATGGAATGTGTTTGACGTAATCAGTAAAAAAAATTCTTTTCACCAGTTAGTAAGAATTTCTTTCAATAGCTTTTGAACTTACATATAATGATCAGAAATTTTTTGATAGTTTCAGTCAAAAGTGGGCGAGTATATTTCTTTCCTTTGTTGAGGTTCAAGTAAGAGCTGGGAGGGATCGGCAACAAAATAAATATAAAATTTTTTTAAAAGTAAGATTAAGACATTGTTACGTTCACAGTATCCTGAAATATTACATTTAAACTCCATAAGAATTTGGTGGCAGGAAGCAACATCCACATTGTCCACAATAACCCACTCTGTAATTGATACTGGAGATTGATTGACATCAAATCTCAAAATACCAGCATCTTTTTGAACCAGTTAGCAGAGTAGAGCATTACCATGATCTTGGAAGTCACAGTTATCCTTGAAAAATTCGGTAATTTTGTAACATTCTAGTCTGAGACATTTCCTATTCACCATTGCTCCGTCGTTCATAGAGAAGATGTATATCTTCCTTGGTTCAATATTATATCGTGCCTGTAGATAAAAAAGATGGCTCCTCCGATAACAGCAACTCAGGGCAACAAAATTGATTCGGTAGCTCTAAACTGTTTTAAATGTCCATTCCTTTTAGATACAAAATTATGCAGATGAGCTTCCTGCTCCAAATACCAGTCTTTTGCAGATGCTTTCAAGCTGTAGTTAGTACCTGGTGATGTTCAATTTTTCTGAGATACTATTATTTTTGTCAGACTATAGTAAGCACTCAAAAGAAGTGAGATCCCAACACTAATTTGTATGCAGAGTCAATAGGAAGGTCCCAAAGAGAAACATTTTTTTTATTGTTTTGAAAACAATTTTATTGATGTCACGTCTAACCATCACTATCATGTATTTTTCTCGACATTGGGGCAGCCAGAACAAATCTTGAATGTATAGAGAAAGTTTAAAATCAAATCCGTTTCAAGTTTGGAAACAAGATAGTATTATGAATAAAAATTAAGCACATTTTTTTATGTGGCAATCTTATTGTAATTCTCAAGGGTAGATGCTTCAGTATTTTTCATGTTTTCCAAAATATTTAATCCTGCTGCAAATCTCCGTGACCCTGTTCCTAGCTTTAAAATATGATATGCATAGACACTAGAGCAAAGTTTTTTTTTCTGGTACGGATGTGTCTTTTTTTCCTGATGAGTTTTCAAGTCATCCATGATCCCGACCAATCTGAAATCCCCAACATGTGTCATTTGTATACTAGATCTGAATGATGCGAGAAGGTAAAAATTAAACACCTAACGAGGATACAAATTCAGTGTCAGTTGCTTTGTATTTGAATTATTGATTTGACTTTTAGCACAAGACAAAAGTCGAACACTTACCGATCGTTTCGAAACAACAGTTGGTCTGTGGCAGAAATCCTAGAAAATGATAAAGCTTAGCCTTATCAAGACACGTACTGCAACCAAGTAGTACTTGGTGAGGATATTTGCTAAATTGAAATTAGCCCATTAGGTACGGATGTTTGAGATTTTGTCACGGTACATGGTTGGCTGAACTGCAAATGATTGGGACGTCCATCAGTCAATCAATCCCTTCACGATTAAGTCCATTTTTCTATGATTGTAAGCAACTTCATAGGAAAGGGTAAGCGGTTTATAGGGAAACAATTTGATGTACTTAATCAGCACCACCCTTTTTCAACTTAATTACCGCTGCATCCAGAAAACTGAGCTGTTCCTACCACAGTGAGTGAGTTAACATAAATTAAAGACTGCCTTAGTTCTATTTGAACAAGCAAGTTTCCAAGATCTGCATTACTACATTAGTTATCTACTTGGTATATGAGATACACTGGTGTCCCCGATTAGCACAGTCAACGTTTACTAATTGCCCTCGACGAAAAGCTGTGAATATCGATGAACATAATTTAACCGTGAGAAAGTTTCCATAACTTTGACCAAAAAAAAACCCTGAAGAACAACATTGAATTATGTAGTATAGAGAAATGCAGGCATGCACCTATTGAATATAAGACTTTTTGGCAGAACTGCAGATCTTGAGTAGGCTTTGTTTATATTGTATATTTACTAGCATCATTAAGATTGATATTTGGTCTAGATCTTAATTGAAAAGCTATTCCATTGAAAAGCTCTTCACGGACTCTAGTCATCAGAGTACAACAGGGGGCAAGGCAGCAGTCATAACTTTCACTCGAAGAAAGAAAGTTCTCCTGCTTTCCAGAGAACTTTTTAGTCCTCTGTTTTCCTTGCTTTTTACCTTGCATACACTGTGCAGCACTTTCATTGGAAACGAAACCTGCAGTTGTACGATAAACTGTTGCAATTTCAGTATTTCTCCTTTGCAGATTTTGACCCGCACCGTGGACATGCAGATCGCAGATCTAATCCTTTAGCTGGTGCTATATTCCCACTAGTTGCTCATTACACAACTATAGAGTGCACTTTGTTTGGCACTTTTCATATCAGCTTAAATCTTGCATTGAGTAAGGAAGACGTGTTGATCTATAAAAATCATTTGAATCATCCTCTGCCAACGGAACTCGAACCCTGACCGTTAAAACCTATCAAATATATGCAGCTGTAGAGTCCCTTATTATATAAACCTTCACTGCAGGCACCCTAGGATAGATAGGTATTTTCTAGTCTGATAAACAGCTGCAATAATCAGTTACACGGTCTGAATCGAACTCAAACGTGGCATTAGCATCTAATTTATGTTTTTGCATTAGTTTAGAATATGCTGCATGCTAATTCCCATCATAGTTTAATTTTACTACGTAATTAGGTCTGCTTGATCAAAAATCAGCGATGATTCCTTACCATTTTACTCGAACCCGAAATACGCAACTTAGTTGGTCTTGTAGAAAAGCTCCTCACTGCTTAGTTGTATCTAGGAAATTAGTGTTCTGGTTGGATTCCTTGTTTCTGTCCCCATTGGAAGCGCTAAATTTGAAATTCAAATACATAACTCCTGGGTCATCTCAGAGTGACACAAAAGTAGTTTGAGAATTTAGAAGAGAACTTCGTTGTATTTATTTTAGGGCATTCTTAGTGTTTGCAACCCTGGGAATTAGACGCTGCAGGTTATTACTTGAATTTTTTTTCTTCACATTAGGAGAAAAGCAACTACAAATTTAAAAAAGAATCTGTTTGCATTATTTTGTGAGTTTTTTCCTCGCTTTTTCACCTCTCCCTTTTTTCTCTATGTATCTATCGATCCATCTATCTCTTTCTCTCCCCCCTCTTCAAACATACAATACGAAAAAAAAAAAAGAACCAAACTATAGAACTGTACAATAAAACGCAATACTATATATACGAATTATATATATTTTTTTTTCATTTTGTATGTTCAAAGATCAAATTTATGGAAAGCAGAGTCAAATTGTGTTTTCATGAAATAAAACAATACTGTACTGGCAGGTAATAAATGTACGTATTCAGGTTTTCCAGTTGTGCGTACACGCTTAACAAACATTCACACACAACACATACATGCTTATTGGCGTGCGAGTTCTTTTTTGTTTGTATATGTGCGTACGTCCGTGTGCATTAATCATGGAATTTGTATATTGGGACATTGATGGATAGAATCACAAAATGGGATGCAATAAAAACAGTTTTTTCTTGTGGCAACACAGTCACTCTTACACAATGAACTGGTTTTTCACTCGTAAAAAACTCAAACACGGACAGAAAAATAGATAAATAGATCGTAAAAAAGGCTTAAACATTGCGCAGCCAAATGTCCGAACAGATTGAGACTCTGACAAGAACATACTCTGAAAAAAAAACCCGGATTGTAAAGACAACAAACCACAAAGGAAGAATGTATCACCCGAGAAACAGACTTTTTGTTCTCAAGCTGATCTCCAATCTAGCACAAAGACAACATAACAGCAAGAAAAGTTTCATTTTTCAATTCTTGCAAGCGGATAACCGAGAGAACTAACAAATTACGAACGCGTTCACTTCCTGTAGAAAAACAAACAAAAACTTATTTGCCCAATAATTATTATAGTAATCAATTATCCATAATCTCAACAATGATGATTGCTCATGTTTTGCATTCACATATTTCATCATTTTTTAGTGCTATCGGGGCTATTTACTATGTTCTAAAAAAGATATGGTTTTATTGAATAAACTCAATTTTCTATCCGGTGAAGGGCCTGCCTGGTTACCTACCTGCTTGTCTTCCCTAAATGTCAGCTTTCAAATTATTAACAGGCAGTAGACATTAGGAGGTAATCTAAATGCAATGCCGCTCTCTACCAACTGAGCTCCGCAGCCAACATAAATCGAAAGTTCAAATAACAGCTACAGCCATATGAAGCTAAAATACCTGCTGTAGATACAAATATAATAATATTGATAACATTATAAAAATGCATCGGTACATTTATGGTTCTTTCAATCAAATGGAATATCTTGTTATCAATGGGATAAACACATCTCCAAACTATAACACTTCCGACACCAGAGCTCAACCGAGATTTTGGTGTTCTTTGAATCATGGGGACAACTACCTTCAGTTGAGAATGTCCATTTTGTCAGACAGTTCCATTTCCGATTCATCTGATCAAACGTTATCCTCTAAATTGTGAGTTATTTTCTTCAAATACTCTCAGGAAAATGCACCGAGAATCTCTGTGCGTTTTTTCAAGCAAAGCTGTGTTCCAGTGGGTAAAGAATTTCAATCATGTTCTGCAGTCTATCAATAATATTAACTTAAGTAACAAATTACCAGCTTCACTCAAATCATTTTGGATCCCTTTCTGAGTGATCATCAGTTACACTGTAAATCGTGGAAAAAATTTCCGTGGAGTGCCGGTTAAATTTATTGATTCTTTTTTCGGTCTATTTATGTTTGTTTTTTTATGAGAACACAGGTTTTTTGTTGTTGTTGTTGTTGTTTTTTGTTTTTTTTCATTGTTCAACATTTGAGTAACTAAATTGATTGGAAGATACATAAATTACTGACAATGTGTTGGAATAGAGGAAAATAGCTGAAAAAATTGTAACAACTTTCGTAAGGGGTGATTTTTTTTTTAATTTGGAAAAACCAACAGTCAGGATCGATGCACCAAATTTGGCTTATCCATATAAAAATAGTTTTATTTGCTTTTTGTTATGCACTTGGTAGTATGCCAGATATTTTGGCATGTTCTGTTGACAACCTTCCTTGAAAATATACAAAGGAAGTTTATTTTACTATGTAAATAAAATTCCACGAGGTCATTTCCATAAAGGATGTTGCTAGATGAAGTAGGATCCAGTTTTGCATCAGGCACACATAGTTATCAGGAGTCCGAGACAATCCATTCATTTCCACTTGGATACAGTCATAGTGGAAGATAAATAAAAAAAAATAAAAAAAACTACGCGTAGGGGTCATTTTTTCCAAATATTTTTTCTCAAAAAACAACACCTGTATCAGGTGACTGACCTTGTGAAACATATGAAGCAAGCAAGATAAACATCCAAAATATACATCCACATCCTATGATAATATATTGTAAAATCAAAATTTGAGTTTCTTTTTTTTATATTCGGGTACCTTTCAATGCAAGGTTTGATATCTAGAAAAAAAAATTTCCGGACATGTCATTTTTTTTTCTTTTTATCGTATTTCTTGCTCCATTTTCCTTTATTCCATCTTGTTTGTGTTTATTGAAACATGTCACAGAGTTCCAGTCTCATTTAAAAAAAATCAATTCTGCATATTTTCCTGGTTCGGAATTTGCTGGCCAAATTTGAATTCCGGAACAGATTTGAAAGATAATATCCTTTGGCATCTATTTTCAGCCCCATGTTTTTTTTTTGTTTTTTTTTTTTGTTCATGGAATTGATCAGAATATTTTCCCCCGGATGATAACATCGAAAAAATTTGAAAATACTACTTGAGTGAAGTCGATTAAAAAAGTCCTGGCAGGCACTGTAAGTCACAATCTAGTTAAGCAAACATTTTGATTCACTGAAGCTGAACTAAATCGAACATAGCCGTCCATCATGCGAGAACTATTATATGAAATTACTATTTCTCTGTTGTGTATTAATATCAATTAAAAGCAATGCTTAACGAAAAGAAAGACACCAGATTAGAGAAGAAAAGGGCAATATTGGTCTCATCAACATGATTGGAATATTTGGGAATATTTGCTTTACTGAGTTTCACCTCTGCTCAGAATGTTTTAGTCATAACATAAAGCAAGATGAATTGGAATTTAAAGTAAAAAAAAAAAATCAATAAAAACCAGGATAATGTTCATATAATTTCTACTGAATCATTTTAAACCCCCCTCAATTTTAAAAAAATTCAAAATTTTGTAATCTTAACCTCTGTCTATGTTTTCATGCGAAAGGGAGTGAGAGGCTCTAACGCAAGGGAGATCTCTCGATGTGTATCAGATGCGAAACTTGACCCTCCAATTCCTTCTTCATCATCATCATCATCATCATCATCATCATCATCATCATCATCATCATCATCATCATCATCATCATCATCATCATCATCATCATCATCATTATTATTATTATTATTATTATTATTATTATTATTATTATTATTATTATTATTATTATTATTATTATTCGTAATTTTGACCCCATTAGCTACAAAGTATCTTGGTATCTTGAGTGCCGAGAGCTGAGGAATTGTTGGAAGCCTATCTCCATTTCACAATTCAAAACTGATCAAAAAATGTAAAAAGATTATGTCTTTATCAATTTAACTCATAACTGGAAAAAGTAAAGAAAAAAAATACATTATTACGTCACAGCTTTTGATGACGTCAGCAAATTTCCATGTTAGTGAAAATTTTTTGTTGATGTTTTATTTATAAATGACATAAATGGAACAGAAAAAACTGATTAGGTCCTACTATACATCGTTTAGAAAACAGTAAAAAATGTTACTGATTCCAGTTATGCTGTTAAAGCAGGGGATGTGACCTTCTCAAATTTCAAGTGAATTTTTCATCCGAACGTCTATGACATTCCTCAATTCAGAGTGCAAAACATTTAGTGCCACAAACATTTGAGACGGAGAAGTCAGAATTGTTTGTTTTTAAAGCTCTCTTTTATGTTTTAATTTCCATCATGTTTTTACACTTTATCTTTACATTCCAAGTTATGATCAACTGGACGATTTAAGACATGTTTTGTAGCCCTGAACTCTCATATCTACTTATATTAAGTCTATGTACTGAAACTAGGAAGTTCACATGTAGAATTTTAACGATTGAAGAGAGTAGTTCCAGTCATTGATACGATATAGGAAAAAAACATATATACATAGTTTGCTATACGTGCGTTTAGGAGGAAGTGGTGCAATTGTAAATTGTAGAGAGTTACATTAAAATTACATCATTATGGCATCATAAGAATGTTGTCAAGGAAGTAAGGATACCTTCCTTTTTAGGTTCTTCAAGTCTTTCAGCCTCTTCATTGTTTTTTTTTCTTCAGAAGCACTCTATCTTACTACTGACCATTAAAAAATCAAATGTTTTTGCTCTCATGAAAAATTTTACGGAAGTTAGTGTGTTTATATATCAAAAAAAGACTTCCGAAAGTCCAAAATGGATTTCAATTACCTTCTGTCAGATGGGAAACCTTTAATCGAAAAAGTCTGATCGAATTTCAGAATCCCCCTTGTATTATAGCTATGTAAAAACTGATCTCATTCCGGTTTTAGCAGCCTTAGAGTGGGATATGTATGAATTTTTTCAATGCGTGCTTGTTTTGTTATTTCTTCCCCTTCAACTCTTTTTTTTTCTCATTTTATTTTCCATCATTGATGTATTTGTTTTCATTTCATATATTCAATTTAATTTACATCCAGTCATCTACGGTTGCTTTTATTTGCTTTCTTATAAGTTCCCTTTTTTTATCATTTCTTTACTCTTAGTTACGTTGTGACCCCAAGTTTTATTGTATATCATGTTTTTACATTTTATCTTTTCATTCCAAGTTACAATCAATGATGGATCTAAGATATGTTTTGGCGCACTGAACTCTCATATTCACTCACATGAGTTCTACGAATTAAAACTACAAGATTCATCGACAATCAACGTATAGAAGGAGCACGGTTGAAGAGAGTTTAGATCTCACTTGTTGCCCGACACATATCGGCTTGCACCAAAGTGAACTTACATTGGTAAATGCAGAAATGAATCAAAAACTACATTTAATTATTATTCAGTATCAATGTAATCATCATGATAAAAATCATCCAGCATAGGCCCATCTCAAAGTTATTACTTTCAAATGTACGAAATGTGATGAACTTCAAGGGTAAAGTAATCCTAGTCAAGCGAGCCACATTTGGACTCTTCAACAAGTTATGAGAGGATCGCTACAAAGCTTGCTTCCTCCACTAAATGTGAGCTTTTTGATTGCATCCAATTGAAAGGAGAAAAAACAATCAAAAGTTTGTTTCTTTATATCCTCTGACATAACTTTTGCTTTTCTTTCTTAAAATTTATTCGATGCAGGAGAATCAATGTGATATGTTATTGTTTTTTCATTGATTGTACACACATTACACATAGTTCCTGGGCTTTTTAGTAACTACAAATATATACATTGATATAAAACTTAAAATAGACACTTCAAATCAATCTTCCAAAACGTTAAACCTGTGTAAGACCTGATCACCCTGCTGATAACGTTTGTTGAGTTTGGAATATAAACTTTGAATCAAGAAAAAAGTCATAGAAAATAAAAGATTAGAAAAGATATCCTTCATACCATATGTGTTTCGGTACAAAATATTTTGTAGACTGAACTAGATTTCATTTGATGTCCAAGGTTAAACCAGTATGTCAGTTAAGAAAACTGGTTTTGTAAGAGTATACACACAAACGCATCAACCTTTCTCAAACTTATGCGTCGCCAAGTATATATTAAACTACATAACTCCTCCGTGTTTTTTTTTCATTAAAAAGTTGATGAAACAAAGAGTTTTAATTCGGTCGTTGTCATACGATCAAAGTAACGATACGATATTTTGCTACCAACTTTCAAAAGAATAACACGCTATCAGAAGACGAAGAATCTCTTTAATGACTCTATCAGCAAACGACTTGATGTCCTTGACTTGTTTCTCCTAATTTCGATTGAAAAAAATGTCTACTCAAGAACCGCCGCTAGTAGCACCGCAATAATGTTATTATGTTTTCTTTTCTTTTTCTATTATTCCTAGCTTTGTAAAGAAACTGTGATTTACAGGTATGATGAACAAGTGTTGGTCATTAATTTTTTTCTGTGAAATCGGGCGGAATATACACTGAACTTTTCAGGCATGCCTGTACATTTATAAAAAAATCTTTACGTATTTTTTTAAAGACAGATGATAATCAAATTATGTATCACAATCATCTTCTATCTGTTATAAACATGTTCGTATGTTAAATATTCTGCAGGAATTTTCTTTTCAAAAAAGTGTCCTATTCTAGCATCATTAGGAGTCGAAAAAGACAAATATATAGGCACAAAAATTAAAAATAGATGACAGTTCCAAATGCAGAAGTCATAAAACCAAGCATCCACAAAAATCCTATTGTGATTTTCGGAGTTGTCCATTCATATGGTTAGACTAAAGATTTTTTTTCTGTTTCATGCCTCATTAATTTACTATTTATTTTCAATATGGTATTCACTGATATATTTGTGTTTCAATGAAATGGCTACAACGGAAAATATATTGCACTCCTATGTTGGAGAGAGTTTGTAGTGTCAGAAGATGGGGAAAATATATATTTATTACCAAAATTGACAGAGCTTTTGTTACGTTCAGAAAAAATGGAAACTTTACCGTTCATTACATAAATGGAATATTAAATTGTAAAAACATCTGACAGTAATTGCTAGGACTTACAAACACACCGAAATGGGAGTTACATTTCTTTTCCAATGTTACCAATGAGATGGTTTTCATATAAATATACATTAACAACACAGTTTTTTTGCATATACCAGTCCTTACGTTAGCTTCTTTTTTCTTTTTTTTTTTTTTTTGGAGTCAGAAACCACTACTCGAACAATTTGGAATAAAATATGAATCGTGATTTTTTTTTAAATTCATAATCATAGAATAAGCAACATTTTTTAATGTACTATGATATTCATAAAAAAAATGTTGAATGTAAAATTTCCCTTTGTAATAATTTCCCTATATCTTAGATCTATGTACTAAGAAAGCAAATATTTTAGGTGACTTGAACATTTTCCAAACCAAGGTGCTTTCCTAGTGTAACATTTTACCCTTATGTAGTAAAAAATGAATCCAGGCATCTGCTATCTGTCCACTAATTTCTGAATCTCCGTCATCCATCTGATCGATCTCTCAGCTTGCAAACCGATTTCCCCCCATCATTTACTTCTGCTTTTGTTCAGGGCATTTTGATTGTTTCCGTCATATCTTATCAGCTGATTCTAAATCTCCAAGGATTTTCCTCTCCCTAATTCTTGTGTTTTTAGAAGACAAAGGTCTACTTATTATAATTACCCATTATCTTATATTTGTTTCATGTTGCCAGGGCATTTCAACTTTTGCAATCGAATTTTGTGAGCGAAGTTTTTCAGTTTGAATTCTTTAGCAATGTACAACTCTTGCTGTTGGATCAATTGCTACACTTTGCTCTTTTCTACTTATCAACTATCATGCTATGCTACCTTTTTGCATCGTTACAGATACACATTCTTCGTGTTGCATTCTCTGACATCGTTCATATATTTGAGGATACCGGAGATGCACAATAGAGAAAATATAAAGTAAACAGGATGCAAAATTGTGGTAAGTCCAGAATTTTTTTTCATCTGACTCTGTACTTGGACTGTAGACACACAAATCACAAGTCCAATATCCAAGCTTATACAACTCCTCCCCCAGTAATTCTGTTGAGTACTTTCTTTTGGGGCAGCGTAAACTTTGGATATAACAATCCTTATTTTAGCTTTAAATAATGAATGTACAGATTTTCAGATTTAAAAGGATTGTCAGTTGCATGTTACATCCCTCAAACTTACAGGACAATGAAGAAAAATATACAGCATAATCCAGATCTTTCATTTGATTTTTATCAAATTTAACATCTGCTTTCACCAATGTGGATAACCATGATCCACATAAAATTGAGATATGAAAATAGCAGGGCCACGAAAAAGTGTTGTCAGTCACTGTTTCAATATGAGGAGAGCTATTTTATAGGTTGAGTTTGATACAACTCGAAGATAAGTGATAGATTGAAGTAAGCAAGATGTGTTACATTAAGATCTCTTTAAAACCACTCGAAACCTCAAACGGACTGTATGCGCCAATGCTATATACACAGCTATATCAACATTCACAATGGCAACGAGGAAGGAAAGTTGTTATCTTCTAGTCTGATAAAAAGCTGCAACAATAGGATAAACAGTAAAAGGTAAACACTAGCAATTGTAATAATCTACTTCATACTTGCAAATAAAGTCTCACCATAACTTGGTCTGAGTACGTAATGAGGTCTGCCTCATTTGAGAATCATCACCAGAAAAAAAAAAAAAAAAAAAAATTCTAATCATAAATATTTCCTCGGCATTTCATAATGTTTGCCATTGTTGGGATCATACATAATTCAATTTAATTTAAGCAAAAAAGGTCGTTGCAAGTTACCAATAAGTTTCAGAGAAGTTTTTCGATCACTTTTGAGAAGAAAACAGCCATCTTTTCTTCTTCTTTTAATCCGTCAGCACTTTTTTTCGTATTTTTTTTAATTAACATTCTTTTTTTTCCTCGTACTAATCAAGTATAATTTAATCAACAACAGTACAATGCTATGACATTTTATGTTCACCCTGGAGATACTGATAAAAAGAATATAGGAATTCAAAAGAATTTAATATCACTTCATGGTGTTTCGTTGATAGAATCCCGAGTTCAAACGATTCTTCCCCTCTTTTCAACTTGGCTTTACACTAAATTCAATTTGCAACTCACTGGGATATAGTGTGGACACATATGATTGACTAAAGAAATGTATGAAAACAGAAACAATTTATGTCATTCAATACACTTACTATAATAGTTTTTGATGAATTGTAATAGTTTTGTTGGAGGGTAGACCATTGGGTGACTAAAAAATCTTGAATCTTGAGTTGGATCCAGGAATTTGTTTATAATAGAAATAATTATACTGACTTTCTGTGTTACTTTCAGTCTTCAAAAACTTCAAAAAAATTCAAATAGAAAATAATGTAGGGAACATGTTGAAAAATGAATAGGAAGGTTTGGGGCGGATCCAAGACTGCATTTTCATTTGAGAAAGTTTTTCCGTTTTTAAATTTTATACATTTACGAAAGTTTATGAGCAATATTATAAAAAAGGTTGGATTATTTTTTGCTGCGGATCCAGAAATTTTTGATTCACTGATATCCCGCTTTACTTTCATAACTTCTTAATTTGCTCGTGTTCGTCAGCACGATATCTCCTGATGTTCTGAATGAATGATTATGCAATTTTTTGGAGAAATAAAACTCTTAACAAAAGAGAAGCATTGTTGCTATGTCTCCAGGTATTCGTTTTGACTGAAAGCTTCTTTTTCCTTTCCAAATACAATTCTAGAATGACAAGGTATATTTTGATGGCTGGAGATAATTGTATGTAATCAAGTTATTCACTTATGCATACACGTTTTAGTTTACGTGCCTATGCACATCCAACAAATACATTTGTCTATGTGCATACGATTGCTTCATTGTATGTATATGTGCGTGCATGCGTGTGTGTTGATCATGTGAATTTATGTCTCTATCTGACGATAGATATCGAGTAAATGAAGTTCTCCGACGGATGCTTTGTACATAGTCTGGGAACAGTTTGAAGTTGTTAGCAGTTTAAAGATGAAGTCGTTCCATTGAGTTGTTTTTTCTCGATGTTTTGTTTCAATTGTTTCAAGAGGACCCAGTCTAAAAAACGGATTCCGTGCACGAGCTGCTCTCCAATTTAGCTCAAAAACAACACAATGACCTGAAAAACTATTAAATAATAGACATCCATATCATGTAACCCTTTTTTACCATCTTTTGATCATACCAATCTATTACTTGTTCATCTAGCCCCACTTCCCCACTTCTTTCACATGCATAATATCTCTGTCCGTCTGTCTCTACTTATTCTCACTCAAGCTGATGTATATCGTATTTTGGCGGGGATTCTACCCCTGGAGTAGTCAATACATCAGATCGACTTGAAACACAAAGTAAGTCACTCCGAGACAATTGAATATCTACGGATATTTTATCGACGCAGATTGGACTAAACGAACATATGACAAATCTGATAGGATGCTTAGTGCACTTTCCTTCTGGATACAATAAGAGCTCCACACATCAAGAGTCTATCACTAGGTTGCCTTCGTGACTGCTTTCTATTTAGCAGATCAGGGTCAATGGATACATTTAACTGAACAACTTGACTCAATCTTGGTAGAAAGAGAAAAAGGACAATACCGAATATTGATAGTCGATTAAATTAGCTTTTTTTCCCTGACAAACTGTCTCTTTTCCCAAAAGAGGGCATTCTAGCAAACTTCAATCAATCTAACAAATAAAAATACGTTTTGCAGTACGAGAGCTTTTCAGCTTTGTTTTGAAGATTACCAAAAAACTGGCGAACTTTGTTTTAGACTTCAGAAAAATTCAGAAATTCAACAGACGTGCCGAAATTGATACCTTTTCTATTTTTTTCTTATTGTTCCCTTTGTTGTTTAGTCAGGATTTGCTTTTTGTGATTTTGATCGACAAGTTACACGAGACGACATTCCATCTTAGGTTAGCCCGTCTTGTTGGCTCATTCTAAACTCCTGATATAATGCAATTGAATTGCAAACAATGTTTGTACATTGAAAGTCGGATGGATAGTCCTTCCTTGGTGGATATCGATACGATATTTTTGAGGCTGAGATCAACTTAAAAGAAACTGATACATTTATTTGCTGTCATCTATTTGAATAAACTCGTATTTGCTCAACGCAGTCAACGTGTGTTTGTTTGGGGGATGAAGACTAATCATGAAATATAAAACAATTATGATTCGACAGGATTAATCAACATTTATATAATTAGAATAACCGATGTGAAAATCATGATGAAATGGTAGAATTTCCCGGAACAAAATTGACGTTCCTGCAAATGACCAAATCATCATCATCATCATCATCATCATCATCATCATCATCATCAGCACCACCACCACCACCACCACCACCACCATCATCATCATCATCATCATCATCAGAGACCTTCCCAGCTCACTCTGCAAAATGAATGAGCAAAACCTGACCGCCTTTGACTTCTCCTATGGCTCACTTCTAAAGCTTCCAATTCACAATGAAACAAGGCTTTGCTTCTTACATTAAACCATCCAAATCGACCGACCATTTTCAAGATGTCTCATACTCATTCCCTTGATATCTTCCACAGAATAATGTTCAGGATCAATATAAATCACATTCTCTTAGAGTTATTCCTGACAAAGAATTTCATTGCTGTCAATGATTCAAATAGTTTCCTGCTAAATGATGACTATTCAAGTTTATCGCCCTACTTGAGAAATATAGAAATAGTCACTGACTTATGCTACATTCCTCAATGCTAACTCGTTTAGATAAGATATCCTTATCTCTGACACATTTACTGAGTGTACAATTATATGTGTTGCTGTTCTCTCTGTGCTGGAGGAGACTTTGAATGAATCGTTGATTGAATCAATATTGCTGATGTTGAGTTAGAAATGCTTATGGAATTATTGTAATTTTGAGATAAGCCGACCGACAACTATTTTTGACAGGAAAATTTGCCACGAAAAGGAAATCACGTCTGTAAATGTCATATAACGTAGTTGGGTCAAAAAAACCTTCTAACAATGTTGGCTCATTTATTTTTTTCTCAGCTCATGTTTTGGTAAAAGTGACATTTTTTTTTTCATTGTTTATTCATCAAGTACAGAGATGCTTTTTCTCATCTTGAGCAGAACAAATACCGAGAGAAATCTTTATGAAATATTTTCATAACTTAAGAGTCAAATTTCAGAGAGTGGAGAAAAAATGCTTGAATAGAGAAAACATTTGAAAAAGTAAATTGTGTTGGTAAACTCGTTGCATATACATTAATAAATATTTTACACACACACACACACACACACACACACACACACACACACACACATATATATATATATATACATATATATATATATATAAATATATATATATATATATATATATATATATATATATATATATATATATATATATATATATATATGCGTGCACATGTGTACACACACATACAAACAAATAGATGGGGTTGATTTCGTTACGTGGTTTTGAATTTCTGATTATAACCTTCCGAAAAGGAAGAGGAAATCAAGCAGAAAATCACCGTAGACGGCAAGCCTCCGACCGAGCAAGCTCAACCTTAAAAAGAGAGATGATCGCAAAATTTATGAAAAAAGAGAAGTATGCAACCAATGCATCTTCCCAATAGTCACTAAATGACTTCGAACATGGAATTTAACCAAGAGATAGACCTGCAAACTTAGAAGTTTGCAGTGTGCACATGATAAAATTATGCTCAACCTCACATGGGGATATCAAAACACAGCGTAATACGTCAGGGTGGAAAAAAAGGTGTGAGACAGCAAAGAATCTACTAGAAAACCTAAATGACAGTGCGCTAGTCATGTAGCAAGAATGATAGACAACTGATGGGTGTCACAACTCACAACCTTGATCCAAAAAAATCAAATGCAAAAATAATGCTGACTCAAGACAAGATGAAGAGATGAACTGAACGAAATTGAAAAATACTTGTTTGACAATGCCTACGATAGAAAAATATGGGGGATCGTAGGGAAGGTCTATTTCCAACGAAAATTTGTTGCAAAAAAGATTTATAAGAAAATATACATAATTAAACACGTATTTTCTGTTTCAGGATTTTTTCTATCCATGCAATCAGTGGAAACATTTTCCCCAGATGATATTATCGAAAAAAAAAAAAATGGATCAATTAACTGATTGAATGAGCTCGATCAAAAACAGTCAAAGAAAAAACCTTAAGATATGATTCAGATAAAAAAACAAAACATTAAATGCCAATATCTATCAAACAAATGAACTAAAAAAGTTTTTAAAAATCCAACATTACGATACAGATCTGTTGACGTCGGCAAATTTCCGTGTGATTAAGGATTTTTTGTTGATGATTTATTAGTTATTGGCATAAGTGGCACTAAAATTACTAATTGTGTCCATGTATACAGCGCTTGGAAGAGTCAAATGTGATTTTGGTTTTAGTTGTAATTCTGCAAAGGATTTGTCCTTCTTGAATGTCAAATGATGTTTTTGTGCGAACGCCTATGACATTCCCAATTCCAGAGTGCAAAACATTTAGTGTTGCTGGCATTTGGAACCAAGCAGTCAAACCTGATTGTTTTCTATAGCTCTCTTTTCAATTTCATTTTACATCATGATTTTACAGTTCATTTTTACATTCCAAGTTACGATCAATGAAGGATTTAAAGACATCTTTTGTGGCACTGTACACTCATTCAAACTGATACGTATTCTTCGTTTTGGAAGTATGATCTTGTGAAGAAATTGATATATTGAAGAATGCCAAACACGTATGGACTCGCAGTAAACTAAATGTATCTTGATAAATACAGCAATGAATAGAAAAGTAGAATCATTTAGTATTCAAAATCAGTGGACGTGCTCCAAGGACAGAGTAATCTTAGACAGGCCACACAGCCTTGGCCTCCTAAACGTAGGAAATCTGTCTGCTCAGTATCTGTTGAAAAACATGGTTTTAACATAACTTCACTTTTTTGCTAAAATGTGATTGACTTAAAGAAACTGATGTAAAAGGTTAGCTTTCATTAAGTGTACATAAAATACATATAATTCTAGTTGCTAGAAATATGTGCATCGAAATAAAACTAACTATGGACATTTCAGACAGACCTTAAAAACCAGTATAACACCTGATCATCTTGCAGCCGATGAAATCAACTTTGAATAATAGAAAAAACAACAACGGCTAAACATCAACAACTACTATTACTACAGAAGTCGTAGTGATTAAGATATTAAGGGGAATACTATTCAACCCAGTCTTCTTTTTAACGTAAAAAAATCCATCGTGTAAACTAAATCCCATTAACGTTTATAGTTTGGACCAGTATCTCTGTCAAGACTGCTAGTTTAGGAGTAAGTATATAAAACATCAATTCTTTTGTAACCTGTTCGTCGCCAAGTATACATCTAACTCAATAACTCCTATGTAGAGATTCTTGCATAAAAAGTTAATGAAAATATGAACTTTTATTCACAACTTGTCATATCCCTTGAGTAATATGAAACATATTTATTTGCACAATATTTTGCTGCTATCTTGTGAGAGAAAAAAACACTAGCAAAAGACGGAGAATTTCGTTTATGACACTGCCAGCAAAAGGTTTAATAACTTCAACACTTTTTTTTCTAATTTGGTGAGAAAAAAACTGTCTTCTCAGGGACTGCCACAAAAAGCACAGCGATAATGCTATTATAGTGTGTTTCTTTCTATTGTTCCCGGCTTCGTAAGGAATTTCAACTTGTAGATGAAATAAACAAGTGTATGCAGTTACAATTTTATTTCTGTTAAAGCTGACAGAATATACTTTGAACTCTTTAGGTATGCCACTGCAGTTTTCAATATTTTATACGAATTTTTTTCGACGGATAATAATTAAATTTGGTGGGTCAATAACCATAAATTTGCTCGAACCTGTTTACATAACAAAATCGCAACGGGGATTTTCATTTGGGAAGCAAGAAGAGTCCTCTTTTATTCTTGATATATCCGATGTCTACAAAAACAAATACATAGGTAAATGCAACCATTCAAAATAGATAAAAGTTTTGTTTTCAGACTATGGATTTAGTTTGCAGTCCAAGTCCATTTTAAATTGATTTTCAGTTTGTGTCCGCTTGTTTCTTGTTAATTCAGTCTTTTTAATGACGACTCTGAAACATTTCATTGATCATCCCTCCTTCCAACGTGTCATGCTGTCATGACAATTAACCTTCAGTAAATAAGCAGAGTTGGTGTTTCGGCTCCCCAATTTCCTAAGAATTTTAATGGATTTCTAAACCAGTGCTCTGATTATTTTTTTACAAAATTAGCATGCATTATTTAAAATGATTGAAAATATGATTATTCATATTTTGCAAACTCTAAATAAAAAATACTTTACTTGTTGGGTTCCAAACGTGTCTAAACCACCCTATATCATTTCAGCCTAAGAAATATTTGACAAAGTCATTCCTACGAATAATGGTGACTGTGATGTTCACACAATTTTCTCAGATCCATGTTCATAAACGTCTCGTATTCTTTGCTCTCAATTTAAGCCCTCAAGTCTACCAGTTTTAATGTTAATAGCATCGCCATAATTATTGAGATAAGTGTTGATATCACTTACACTGAAACAAGACACATATTTGAGGAGAAAAATGGACAAAAAGACCCATATTGAAGGATCTGGCAATATTTGTATGATTTCAAAATGAAAGGACATAATCACAAACAGAGACAATATTCAATCTACATTTCAAATCGTTTGTGTCTTTCTTTTTTCATCCGTTATTGAAGTTTCAGTCATCCCTAAATTCACAAAGAAGAATAAGAAAAAAACGATGCAGACCATTTGTCAGCCCGGTAATTATTCTTTGCGACCGGACGACGGGCGCATCTGATCGGAACGGAGTTTGTGTATCAATTCACTGATGTTTAGGATTTTTTGGTTTCTTTTTTTTTTACCTTGTGTTCATATATTTCCACGAGTTGAATTATGAACAGCTGGTCTTCACATCAAAATGTTTTACGATTAATACTGGTCTCAAAAAAGGAAATTGGATGAAAAGAAACGTTTCAGATATAAATAAATAAACAACACAACATGACTATTACATATTCTCCGTATTCTCGGAAATTCTTGTAGACTCATTGTAAACAACCCAGGCAGACAGGACTAAGGAAATTTAATACCCAAAAAAAATGGAATACTATCCTAGGGACTCTATTAAGAGATAAAGAGAAGACAGGAGAAAAAGAACAATACCATCTTCAAAAGTATACGATATTAAAAGATAGAAAGAAGTTGCATTTTCTTTATCCACATTGTTTAGAATGTGCCATTCTTTGATGATTGAAACTGGGCTCATTTGATTTGATTTCTAGCTGAGATTGGGACAATAATTTAGTGGTTTATAAATCAACCCTTCTAGCAAAATGTGTGAAAACCCAACCACAGTTTTGAATTGTGTGCAAGAAACCTGAAATCGACAAATTAAATGTTCATGCGATCGGATGTTGTCATAAAGAAGCACTGATTGGCCCTTTTCGATTGACCAATATAAGAATAACATGTTGTAGTCCATGGTACAATCAGTTGATTTTTTGAATACTCATTTGCAGTGATGGTTTCATCAGGATTCGAGAAAGTTTTGTGGATAATCCTACTTGCTGACAACTGAAAGGTGAAACTATCTACATTTCATGGTTTTAAGAAATGGTTCGGTGATTAGCCTCCGTCAAACCACTACATGGAACGCTGTCAGTTGTTGTACAGAATTATTTTTTCGTCACATACGTCAATGTGATGAAGGAAAGGCTCATTTGTATTGATTAATAAGAGCCTGTGGTAGTTTTAGTTAACGGTCTTCTCAGGGGGTGGGGGCTTTCGTTTATCTAGTGAATGACACTTTCTTCAATCTTATTTCTTTTCACTTCAGCGCAGATGCCAAATCAATATTGCAACGTTTAGTTCTTCTGCAATCTCACTGGTTGTCCTGTTCAAGTCTTCATCAATAAAAGCTCTTCATTGGATATTGTCAATCACATAAGTTTACTGATGACATCGAGGCTTTCGTCTCCGTTTTCAAAATAAATATTGATCGGTTTATTTGTTGGTAGTCTCTTAGCTAAATTATTGGTAGATATACGCTGTTTTAATAAGTCATTCGAACTAAAGATAATAGTATTTTTTTATATGTACAATGTGACTTCGAGAGTAAAATTGTTACTTACTAATTTTTAGTGCAACTTTTGGGCTAGTGAAACGTAAGAACAGCCACTGATTAAGGTCATATTCAGTATCTTTGATATCAATTTTACGCAAAATTATCCTCATCCCTCCTGCTTCATCAAGCATTCTATTGAAGGATTTCAAAATTATGATGTCCAACTTTATCTAAACGCTACCGCTCTGCTTTCACCAATATCTGATGGGACAACTATTAAACAATGTGATAAAGCATAGACATAAGAGATAACGTAACAATATCCTTAGATATTAGATTTTCTACTATTATGGATCCAATGTTGTGTAACCAATTGGATGAACGAATAACTCATAATTTTCGAATTATAATGATTTGTTATCATTAAAAAAAAAGCAGGGAAAATTGAAAATAGTTGTTAAGCTTACAACGCTTCGTTTTTTCCTGTTTGTTCATAATATTCAAGTATTTATACCAAGAAATGTAGGTGAATATATCTGAGTAATTTTTGTATTGTTGTTTTTTAATTTTAACTCATATATCTATGCTCATAACATTTACATCTGATAGTTGCATTCTGGTGAGTCAGGACAACAAAATATACAACTCATTTTTTTTTGTTGCACTGCTCATTGCAGAGATTATATAATGAGTTTTAATTCCTTACTCAGCAAGTTTTTCAGGATTTTCAAACACTATTATGTGTGTGGTGGTGAGGGGTCACACACTTTCCGTACATTACCACTAATGGATTAACTGTATCTTGGCGTATAAAAATTGCTTCTTAAGAATAAAAACATTTCATTGATATCTGTTATTTGCTTTAAAGTCTGTTTGATTTCTGCTCTTTGATGTTCTACTGCCATTGTTATTGGTCGTGTGGGTTTCCTGCAAAAAAAGCAACTACAAATCTGAGGTTGCTCAGATATTAGCTGTCTATTCTGATTCCAATATTCTCCCAGTTTAGTCTTTGGAATGTCGTCCTTAAACAGGCTGTGAATAGTTTGGGTGAGCTGCTATCATCTTGTTTCACCCTTTCTGGAAATGAAGGGACGCCAAGTGTTTATGTAGCCGGACAAAGTTGTTGTGATTGTAAATATCAGCACTTTGATGAATACTTGATCTATACCTTGTTGAGTGAATGCTTCCATGGCTTTAGGGGTTTCAACTGAATCAAAGGCTTTTATTAAGTCAATAAATGCCACGGTGAGTGGTAGTTTATATTTTATTGCATTTTTTCCAGCCTATTCATCAAATGCAGGTGCTCCAGGGTCGAGTAGCTTCTCCCAGAGCAAGTTTGCTCTCGAGGTTGATGATTTCAAGACACAGTTTTTCCAGCCAGATAAACATTCATAAAATGCACATTTTAGGTCATGAGCCCCCACTAAAAGTATACAAAAGGTATAAAATCCATTTTAGGGGATTCTCTTGAAAATTCACAGCAAATATCAGAAAATGATAAATACAAGTAATGTGTGAAATAATTTCTCATCCTTACCAAATGTGCTCTTCAGTATATAATTTCCTAGAGAATTTATTGTTTTCCTGATCCAAGCAGTTTAGTCATCGAATACTCGTTGTAACTGATGATGCTTGAAAAAGAAAATGATATTTAGGTCGCTGTCACATCTATATTCTTGAAAGAACAAGCACCATAAATTTACCATTGGTCCACAATCCTGACATACATATCTACAGTAGTATACTCATTTTGAGTTGGTGCAATAGGTGTATGAAGAGAAGAATGAAAAATGAGACGACATCAGTTCACCAAGAAGCTCAAAGTAAGTATGTCATTAACCTAAATACGCCCAAGATATTCCAAAAATTGATATCAGTTATACGAGAGACCAATGTTCTTTACAAATGCGTTGATACACTACAAATTCAAAACAAACTTCTACTGGAAGGATCTGAAATTGATTTCGAGAGAGTATCAACCCATTGTGATACCATGTTTTCATGATTTCTACTCCTTGAAGTTGTTTACAAAATCAGATTAGTTATAAGAAAGACACTAAAGAACATAAGATTAGTAGTCAATCGAGTTTCATACTGTGGGGCGTAGTATTGATTGTTCATTCAGTGTTATGAAAAGATTTTAAAAGTCACAAATAGCATTGGGATTTTCCCTGCGTGTTTATCATCATGAACTGACCTCGCTATAAAAGTCGGGAGGGACAAAAATGGCCATGAAGTTTACATGTAAGTTTCCAGTAGCCATGTTGGCATGTGAGAAAGGAAAACTTTCTTATGAGAGTTGAATATGGACAAGAATATTGAAAATAATTCATAAATAGGAAAAAAAACAGATACAACTGTTTACACAGACAAATACTGACGTTCATTTGATTATTTGATAAATAACACATTCATAAACATTTTATAACAATGCATATTAACATGAATAGGATTGACTTGAAAACATCGATGAAATGGATCGTGATAGAAAGCCTGTTTAGAATGTATTACTTCCTAGACTTTCATAGGGACAATCTCAAGAGAAGAGTTGGTTATTAGTTAATAAATTCACATTAGACGGAACAGTGATTAGTAATTGGAGCACAAGGCATATCTGGTCGAATAGTTTAGTGTATCAATCAAATAGACCCAGATCAGTAATGCTTTTAATAATGAGAGTTATAGTTGACCAACTTGAATGATCCAAAAAATGGTTGATTCAGATTTAGGTTCAAGGTAGTAAAATGAGAGATATAAGATGAGCAAAAGACAGGGTTTGTATCGAGTCGCCAAATCAAGAGATATTGTTGAGAAGAGACGATGAATTACTGTAAAAGTCAAATATGGATAGAGAATTAAACAACCAGAAAGACAGGGCGGAGAGAGAGATAGGGGTTAAGAAGTAAGCAGATAAATATTGATGCTTGAAATAGGCAACGGTATGTTTAAGTCTCCTATGTTCAGTAGATGGAGGGAGTAACGTGTTGCATATGTGGTTTCGTATCAGAAAATCTTTTGATATGTTTCTACAGTCGTGCAATCAACAAAGCTTCTGTCAGATGATTTTTTACAGTAGTGCCATTTTACAAGTCCTTTTTAAATCAGTTGTTTTAGTTTGGAACTACAGTACTACTAATTCAGAAATTTTCTTTTTAATTTCACATATTTTTGAGTGATCAGATATTTAGAAATCTCTCCACGTGGGAAGAAAGGTCGATGTAGGGTATGGCTGGTTTAATATAAAAACGAGGTTGTGCAGAATTTTTGGATGCATAGTATAAGATTCTTATCTGATATCCAGTTATTAGTTTGTACTTTGGTCTCTGCAGTGTCGGTTTCTACAATAGCAGAACTAATGAAAAGACGGTAATTGTTATCATTTGGCCATAACTTATTTCATGTAATAATGGCATCCGGCATATTCATTCAGATATTAACATGTCTGATATATGTAGCAATTAAGTGTTGTGCAAAATAGGTATAATGTCATTGCAATAGGCTATCAAGAGAAAAACCGGTTTATTCTCAGCTGAATAGAAAATTACCTGTATTTATCCTGTCTGTTATATCGGATTGTTTTTATGCTCTTTTATTCATTTGTGACGGCTACATTTCAATTGATGATGTATACGATTCGACATTTAGAAATATTTGATAAGTATAGGTATAGCATTGATGTTTCTTTTACACATGACTGTCTCTTTTCGGCTTCAAAGATTCAGTGCAAACCTGAATGTCTAAAACCAATAAAAATGGTGATGTCATCCATAGTGTTGCCAATCGAAGTTTAACAAGTATAAAATTACTGTATGTGATAAAATACTACTTTAGCGATGAATAACTGTATATATCCTTTAGATCAGTAAAAACAAATGGATCGGACGATTTGAATATTTTGGAGACAATATGATTATTGAACTTGAAGAAGAATCTTATCCTGTGGTTTGAAACTGATTGGAATAACAGAAAAATATAAATTCTTTTTTTGCAATACTGTTTAACATTAATTGTACTGTACTATAAATTGTTATTTGTACAATAGAAGCGTGCTTCATATTATATTGATGTATCATTACAAATAGCAAAGAAAGTACACAAGTCTTACAATGGCCGTCAAAATCAATATGCAAATATGGTTTAAATTCTCCTTGATTTATAACTACCAAATGTTGCAATGCTTATCTATTACTGTTCGTGATAATGTCTGACGGTGTCCGTATCTTTTCAGTGAGCATTTTAATATTACTTTTTACATTCCATATTTCTTTAATTTGGCATTTGTGCATAATAAGTGGAGTTGTATAAAACAATTGACAAGTTTTGTCAGTCATTGTACTTAAAAAGTAATCTAATACGCGAGATATGACTTTTGCCTGCTTTCCACAAACAACATGTTCTAAAATATTAAAGTTAGTAGACGAATGATATCGTATTGAAAGAATCATTTCCAAAAGATGAATCACAATAAAGATGTCTTAAACCGGTGGTCTGCTTTTCAAACCGTCATTGTAAGTTACTACAGGAAGATCATTACACTCCTCTTGAGCCAAGGAAAGTCAATGGCATCTGGAATTCGCATACTACCCTAGAAATGCCGTTTTTGTTGAATTATTTTCCATCATACATGCAGTCATTTTCTTTTTAAAAACTGGTATCTATACTTTGAGGAAGGTTGTAATGCACTGTCTCCGGTGTGGGCAGGACGCAACTTCTTTCCAGCGATTATATCTTAAACAAATTGAACCAATGATGGAAAAACTCTGTGCTCAAGGTTTAGAGTAGTTTGCTTTGAAATGTCGATTGGCCTACGGAGAAGAGAAATGTGCCGAATGGTATGGGTTTGATGCAAGGTCAACTCCGATATATGGGAGTAGAAATTGTGGAATTAGACATACCTTGCACAGTGATTAGTTAAGATGTCATTCAAAGGAATGGACATCGAGTTGCCGCTTGTTATGTCATGGCAGGCTGCAATGAATTCTACTCAACAAGAACTGGAAATCATTTGTTCTGGGGGAAGTAAAAAAAAATATTTAGAAACCTCTATTGAGCGTTTAGAACTTGGTTAGACTTAGAAATCAGTTATTCTGCTTCAACGTTTAAACAAAATCCATCGTTGTTCCATTCCAAGAGCAAGATATACTTCATTTTCTATGAACTTTATACAAAATGATCTTAAACAGGATAATCTTTCACGTTTATAAACTGAAAACATTAAAAGTAGATTAAATTAATCAGATTGAAACATTTATCAACTCGTTCAACACGAGGTCTGACAAAGTTGATTCATCATTTTTTGAAATATATATATATATATATATATATATATATATATATATATATATATATATATATATATATATATATATATTTCTATTCTTTTGCACATCCATCCCAACATCGTGGTGTCCGTGATCTGTTGAGGTGACTATTCTGAAGAAATGCTTTGCATACTGTTTCATATTATATGTATATATGAAAAAAGCGATGGAAAATAAACCAGACCTTAACCGACCCAATCAATGAAACTGTCAAATACATATGGAGATTGCGTATCGAATCAATTCATTCCCGAAAGATAAATAGCAGTAGATAATTTTCCTTACTGGATTCTGTCAAGATAGATCTTGGTTCAATATAAATTGAATCTGTTCATGCAAATATCAGTGTCCAAGAGGAGGTCTAATAACTATGATAACTTTGGTTTATTTCAGGAAAAATTTGATCACCCTGAAAATCGAGTCCTTACAAAGAGGAATGGCCATTTTAATTGATACGCATACTGAAAACCAATCCCATGAAAATTTAGCCAGGTTGTAAAAACCAAAACTGCATATTCTAAATCCTCATTTTATGCTCAAAAATATTTTGCTGCACTTAACGTCTATCAGATGCCACGTACAATTGAAACATGATGGAATATATAACAGCAAACGTCACTGATGAGGATTATTACCATAAATATTCCAAATAACATGATTCAAATGATTATTTCTCGAATTTATCACCGGCAGTTTTTTCACTACTCATCTGGCCATAAAACAATCAAGCAGAGAAAGAAAAAGGCAAGCGAAGTCGGTTCATTTGTGATCCTCTTCATCAGACTTTCTTTACACCGTGACTTCTTTTCCTTATTGCGAAATAAATATCCATTGACTTTTCCATTCCAATCGGCTTCAAATCAACCAGTATTCACTGTAAATTTTTCCCCAGATTAAGCATGTTTGGAGTTTTCTTAACTAAACTCTTTGCATCAGATCTAGAATCAAAAACGAATTCTCTTTATTTTCTGATAATTGTGTCTTGTCTTATGCATCAATGTCAAATCCAAATGATAAAATTACTTTTGTATTCTTTTTGTATTATAATAAAACGCTTACTTGGATGTATTCATAATCAACATACTTGATTATATCTTACAAAGCTAAAAGCCAATCGGTTACAACCATTTATTGCAGTAATGTGGGTCCGTCTCATTCGGAAAAAATCACGCTGACATTGTTACGCAACAGTCTTGTCCATCGATGGCAGCACAGCTGAAACCATCATTAGAGCGGTGGTTAATAGACAAATTCTACTAATAGTATACTGTTTAACGCATAGAGTATTTTCTAAATGATATACTAAATTTGATCATGTTAACTGTGTAGATAGAAAACTATTTTATCAAGGCAATGAACATATTAAGTTAACTTTGAATTCCATGGATGTTTACTTAAATTTAATCGGAAATGAGGTTTTTTTTCAGTTTACCATTCGGCTTGTATTTGTACTGATTTTTCAGCGATATATACCTCTTTTATCTGTATTAATTAGATTTATCATATTCAGTTGGAGTAGATTATAAAAGGAACTGATGAATTAAGTAATGATTCTCGGTGAGAATAGCTTAGTAAGACACAACATCAAACAACAACAAATGATATTGAGTGTGGCAATATTCATTAGACTTAATTCTTCATTAAACGTAGTTTGACTATTTAATACGACTCAAATACTGCATATGTGCAACAGACACTCCTGCATTAAGTGGACTTGTTTACCGTATAACCGTTAGATTTACAACTGCCAAGCGAATTTTTTTTTCAAATTGAAATTGCTCTTTTGATATTTTTTGCTTTTCCGAAAAAGATTTCAAACTTCACAGAAAATTTTGAAAAATGTAAAGAAGCAACTGATGGTGATTTCCCAAGAAAACCCTTAGACTTTTTTCTAAAATTTAAAAGACGCTTAAATAATTTACTGGAATTTATAAGTAATATATTTCAGGAATGGGCTGACGTAAGTTCCATTGTTTCGTAAATATTGAATGACTTGATACTTTTCTGACCATGTAAAATATCGCATATATAATTTGCCGTTGTTGCACAGAGGCAAATGTAAGTTTATTTTCGTGGAATCAAGCGCTTTTATTTGCATACGTGAATATTCGTAATTCCATAATTCAAGTATTACCTGGAAAAACATGTTGAGAAACATAAGAAATTGATATTTTTATGAGTCATATAAACAATCTCTGAACTCGTTTTTGTTTTTCTATCAGTTCTTTTAAACATAAAATTCAAGCTTTTATATAACACTTGGAATTCATTTTTCCCTCGTGTCGATAATCATTCTACGGCGGACATAAATACGCAGTTGTTTGATAAAGTGAAAAACAAATTTTGCCTTGAGAGAGATATCAAATCGCAAAAACGTGACAAAGAAAATTTGATTGAATAATGCATATGTGCACAAACATATTTCTGGTAATATTCTTTGAATGCTTTCTGTTATATATTTACCTATACACACACAATGCAAAAAGTATAGGGTGGTAAGAATGGTCTTTCTTCATGGACAAATATGACATAAACAAAAACTGTGGGTATATACTTGACACATCAACCATTATCAGCATCAAAAATGAATCGCTCGTCATAGGAAATTTTATAACTTCAAATTACATGATGATACGTAGATGTTTCGGCTTAATATGAGTTATCTTCGAGGCCTCATATCCAAAACAACTGTGACTTGTCGGCTTCCTCACTACCATGAAGCTTTCTAACTTGAACTCATATTTCCAACTTTTAAACTCTATGATGCTATGAATTGACATTGTATAGTCACTGCTGGACTCATAAAGTATCCAAAAATGGCTGTAGTTGTCGTCCATGATCATTCCCCTCGTAGTTATCAGCAGAGCATACCGGGTTTTCTAGATATTGTCTTTTCAATTCCAGATATTGATTTATCGTAGGATATTCTCGCGTATCATGCTCCTGCCAGCCACCTCTCTAAAAACAGGCAATAGTAATTTTAAATCACGTGGAAAGCTTCTAATGCAGATTGTTTCAATTCTTTAAAGCATGTAAAGTCAGGGATTACTCCTTGTTCCTGATATGGCCTTACCTATCACAACTTGCTGCATGTTACTTTGTGAGAAATGAGAATCGTCAATTGAGTTCCATTCCACAAAGAATGACTTGGGAAGCAAATACTCTGCATAACAACCCGACTATAAACCAAGTTATACGTTACACAGTCCAGGACTTATTTTGATTTCATGCTTCCCTTAGTCTTGAAAGTTACCACTGTGTAATCTATATCACCGACGAGTATGTGCATGGTTTCTCCTACTGTCTCCTAAAAAAGATGAAAATAAGGGAAAAAAGCAAACTTTCTTTATAATTTCAAGTGTCGATGTGCACAGAAAGACTCTTGCTTTCAATACATTTACAGGTGCACTTTCACAGCTTTCCGTATCATGAACACTTCAGTTTGGTTTCGTCCTTTTTTCTTCAATAATGATGCAGAATCAGAAGACGAGTTATTTTGTCCATGGCATATATATATATATATATATATATATATATATATATATATATATATATATATATATATATATATACTTTGCCAAATACTAAAAAAAGTTGCAACCAAGGTCATACATGAACTTAATTGATATGTCTGACATTTGATAAGGAATGACTACTGCTCAATATCAAAATGTTTTGTTACATTCTAAGTTCGATCCATCCCAATTTTTATTCACCACATGTTCATCAATAATCTAATAAAGTGGCATATCATGCTCTTATGGTACTAATTTGAAAACATCAAAAAAAGCTAGAATCATGTATTTGTCATAATATTTGAAATATTTGCAAGGGGTGTCAGAACTCCAAATGGAATATAAAAAAAAACATGATTTACCTAGACTTCAATAGAGAGAGTTTACTATCTATCGTTGCTTGGTAAGTGGGTAATTAGAGTAGTGAGGGGTTATGCTTATTCCTTTACCTTTTACGGTGCCTACAAAATGTTACAGCCATGAGCAGTAGCAAAGTTTATTTATTGCAGTTAAGTGCAATCCATCAACAGTTTATATGGAGTGTAGAATTATACTCTAAACCAGATCTTTCGATAAACATTACACCATATGACAAGGCCATCAGTTTTTTTTGCTTTTGTTCTTTTGTTTCGTTTCTTCAAGTCATGATATTGGAGCCACATGCCCTTTTAAAATCCATCACAGATCACTAAGACACCTGTGCCGTTTCACTAAAGATCCCCTTGTCAAAAGTTTGCCAACACTCTCTACGCTTTAATTGTCAATTGGAAGCTTCTTAATCCATCGTTAACCTCGCCAGGAACAAGTTATCAACTTTTTGAATGCGTTTGTCTAATCGTGGCAAATTATTCTACTAAACCTTGCGCATAATACTCAAAGATAAAAGACAAAAATATTGGCTAACGTGACTCACATACATGATAGCAAACTTTATCAAGTAACTTAATAGATTTAAACTTTGAGGGATGTTTAATTTGACTGTGTCATTGTTTGCTGATGGTAGTATGTAAATAAAGAGTTACTTCAGGAATAAATTCATACTATTATAATACGACTGAACTTGGCATAAACATGAATTTCAATGCAGCTACACAGAGCACAATTCTCTCCGTCTTTGGGTAATCAATACCATTCTTGATACCTCAGTTTGTTCTGTTTTTTTTTCCTGTTTCTTCTCTTCTTCTTTCATCTTTTTCTTGTTCTTTTGTCCCATTTCCTTCCCGATAATTTTATCGTGTTATTTTGTTTGTTTTATTATCTTGTCTCTCTTATGTGCTTTCAGCTTCATCATTTATCCACTCTCTGAAGTTACCAGCCATTGAATCAAGATTTCAGCTTGGGTTGAAACTAAAGTTGTAGGAATTCAAATCTAGACTATTGCAATTACATGTCAAAAGCCCTATATGCGAATCTGTTGCTTGCTTAATTAGTCATTTGTATTGCGATACATGCACAGTGAACACGGTAAATATTGTCTCATTGCAAACTGAGAGTGTCACTTACCGTTTTTACATGGTCACCTGTAAATAGTAGCAAAGTACCATCAAGACAACGGCTAGGTGTATTCCAAATTACTGCAATATAAAGTCTTTGCTTCAAATATGATTCCTTTCTGATCATGATTTTTTTAAAAATTCCTCGCGAATTCCTCCTTTGCCACAATAATCAGTTTTTAAAACTGAACAAATCTTAAGGTTTTGAAAAGGAAGCAACTTTCCTAAAACGAAAAACAATTACAAGATATGGATTCGAAGAAAATATAGCTAAAGAGAAAGCGTGCGAGAATCATCTAAGTCATAATACTTTGATGATATCGTGTCTCTTTTTCTCTATGTGTCTAAAATCAACGGAGCCGACGATACAAAAAGATTTTTCCGTGCAGATAAATTAATTTTCGAAAAAAGCGATGCTTATTTAAATTTACATTCAATTCTCTATGATATTACTCAGGGATTACAAACGAATGAGGAGTATTCGAGTCATCTCGGATTAACACACTCCCCAAAGTTTACTGAATAATGTGCTTCTTCGTCGTATTTACAACAAGTTTGTGAACCCACGAACACATTCAATTACACGAGATCTTGGCTATTGTTCGTTGAAGATGGCTCCCTAGGGTCGCTTTGCTCTCTATTTATGACTCAACTTATCAGGTTATAAACTAATATTGTTATTATTGTAATGCTCTTTGTCACGACACTGAAGGTCAGTAGAATCTTCGTGAAAAATACATTAACTTAGGAGTAGAACAAAGATGGCGTACTATATAGGACAGAGGTGAATATATTGAGAGATTTGGTAGAATTCTGTGAAGTTCTGGTTGCAATTTTCAGTAAATACTCTCAAGAAATACTTACTGAGTTGCAGTTCTCGTTTTGTATTCAAATGTCTTCCCTTTGGATCCCTCTAATAGTTTATGAGGTCGATTGCTATTCGTTCATTTGTATATGCTATTTAGGGAATTTTGCAGGAGTGTTGTGTTTATAGTCAACCACAATAAACCTACGGTTGTTCCAAGTGATTATTTAGATAATAAAAAGGTTTTATCATCATGACCAGCGGTGGCAAGCAGGAAGAAACAGAATAAACAAATTATTCCCTGAATATGAATACGTAACTATCTAACGATGTAAGTGTGATAACATGTATTGAATGATTGTTTATTGCTGTTTTTGTTTTCTTGGCCCGTGTATTTGTTGTCAGACACGTCTAATTATTAAACAAGAATGTTTCCATTTACTCAACATGTAAAGTGATAATGCTAAAGAATCACCACTAATCTTTGGATCAGATGGATTAGGTTTAGCCTGTCTTGTTAACGACACACACACACATGCACACACACACACATGCACACACACACACGCACACACGCACACACATATATCTATCTATCTATCTATCTATCTATATATACTATATATACTATATATATATATATACATATATATATATATATATATATATATATTATATATATATATATATATATATATATATACTATATATCATTTTTAACGCCAAACATGACAAAAAGAGAAGAAACATGGAGGAAAAAAACAAAAAAGATCGTTCTACAATAAAGATTTGTAGCCATAAAAATTCATTCGTATTATCATCAAATTTATTCAATTCATAAAAATGAAAAATTCGATGATTTTCCAGATTTTACAAAATTTATATCATCTGGTTTACCTTTTTCAGAGTTGGTAGTGCCAATTCCTTTTAGAATCGACGATGGAGGAAGAATAAACTCTGCTAAAAGAAATATTCGAAATAATTCAATCATTTAGGATGAATTTAGAAATAGGCATACAGTTCGACAATGAAAGGTTATATGAGTGTACACATCCTAATACGCTATGATATAACTGTGATAAATCAATTTTCAACATGAAGAGACCTGTTGTTAATTTCATACTTTGAACAATCTATCTTTATGAGCTCTCGTGGGCATTTTTCTTCCGAATTTAGAGGTTAAGGATAATTCAATTTTTATGCAGTCATTGTTATATCATAATGCTAATGCTTTTCCATTGATTTTTTTTCCATTTCCATGGTTTAAGCTAATTCTGATGTAAATATCTACATAGCATTATCACTGTATATCTGTTAATACTGAACCAGAATTTATAGGTCGTGAAGAAAAACAGTTTATTTTGATTCTTTTCTCTTCTCACGGTGCCATGCCATCAAGAATGGACAGGGAATGCAGTAATACATTGATTTTATATTGATAAATTAAGTTGAAGAGCACACAAACTGGAGACATTGTAAAGAAACGTTTTAAAAGCTCACACACATGGATTACTGAAATCCATTAATTAACAGCACACAACTTCAGAAACGAACACATCGATACAAATCATTTATCTTTGATTTCGAGATCCCTGATAACAAGTTATATCAATCGATCACCCGTTGATTTCATTGGATATATATTCCATTCTAACCCAGTGTTTTCACTTTCGACTCATCTGGTATTTTATATCTACAAAAAAAAAGAAAATTAAAAAGATATACGAGGTAGATTAATGAAGAGATAACACTAATTTACATAAGTGTGATGACCTTTGGGTGAAAGAAAGAAATACATAGAAATAGATAAAATATACCCCCATGTGTACTATGTATATATATATATATACATATATATATATATATATATATATATATATATATATATATATATATACATATATATATATATATATATATATATATATATATATATATATATATATAGAGAGAGAGAGAGAGAGAGAGAGAGAAGTGTGCCTGTGCATGTAGAGTGATTGCAGAAGAAATCATATATGATTATAGATATATAAATGTGCCTGAGTGTGTGCACGGCGAGACAGAAGGATAAATAAGTGTGTGAATATCTGTTTTGGTGTATGCATTTTTGAATGTATGTGTTTGCAGAAACATAAGCGATAGATATATGTATGTGTGCATTTTTATTGTAAAATGTGTAAGTCTGCGAAGAAAAATATATAGTTAGACATGGTGTTGATAAAAAAATAGATAAACGGATTAGATTTGTAATAAACTCACTTTTTTTCAACCTGCATGTCAAAGCCTACGCCAAAACCCTGCAACGTGTTGCTTGCAAACTCTAACAAATATCCTCAGGAAGCTCACAATGGCATCAACTGAAGAGAATGAACAAGCATTATTTTTACCCTTTTCAAACAGTATCAAATTATGTGGGATTAAAAACAAGCACCCAAAGATCTTTTTCCCTTTTTTTGTCTATTTAAAATGTGGAAAGACATTCTTAAAAGAACATAACGTCGGTAATTAATGGAGATCAAATGATTATCAACATGAAGAAGAAATCATTGTTATCGGAATATAAATGGAAAAAAGAAGCATACTTGACTAGTTAGGCAGTGGCTCTGATTACTCAATCCCTCATGAAGTATATTCAAATGTTCATCAAATATATGTATGCAAACAAAAGCTGCGTTTGATATTGGAAAAAGAGAACAAATAGGTCAGGCTGATTCATCAACAGAGACTGATACATGCCCAATGTCTATTGGCAGCACGTTGTGTTTATATATATATATATATATATATATATATATATATATATATATATATATATATATATATATATATATATAGATAGATATATATATAGATATATATAGATATATATATATATATATATAGAGAGAGAGAGAGAGAGAGATTTTAGCCTTGCAGGCAGAAGGACACGATCAAAACTGAAACTTACGTGAAATTGACAACTCATATTTTGTTGACAAATTCTTCTTTACGCAGTGAATCTTTGTTCATCGTAATTGGACAGGATTATATCACTCAGGGCCAATCAAATGGTCACACGGATTATTCAAAGTGATTTATAAGCTATATATATATATATATATATATATATATATATATATATATATATATATATATATATATATATATATATATATATATATATATAAAGACATGTTCATTACAAAATATAAAGATAAATATTCGACTTGGTATACTTATACGAACATACTGGGCATAATGAGACTTCACTTGGACGTGATTAGATGTCTGATTATGACAGCTTTCATTACATTCAGCAAAATACTATGTCTAAATTTATTTAATGTTTTTCTTTCGTAGGTTATATTATATTTAAAGTGTTTGTTACGTTTGATACGTAACACTTGTATTGTGTTAATGTCATGCAAAATCCAATGGAATGAAAATTGAGAAACAACCGAACAGAAAGGATTTTGGCTTGATTTCATCTTATCCGAATTAAATTAAATAAATTTAAAAATCAAAATAACAAAATTCAATTAAAATGATTGAAAAAAGATTAAAGCGACTTTTTGACACTCCCATTTCGATTTTTCCTTCGGTAAATTTGTCAGAGTGTGGTAAAGTAGCAGCCATGACCAATGGAGGAAAAAGAACGTGAAGAGAAATTACTTCATTGTTGATGACTGCAATAAAAGAAGTTTTATTTAATATCCATATCAACGAGGCTTGTTGATTCCTCACTGAAAATGATATAAGATCAACGTGTTGCAGCAGATGATGATCGGGGTGAGCAATTATAACTTTTGAAAAAAAGCAGTAATTAATGAATCAAAAGTTGGTAATCTCATTTTTACCGGGCAATAATTGCAGAGAAATTAAATGTAGACTAAGGAGTCATCCAGCATCAATCAGCATTGAAAACCAACTTGAGAAGAAATGAAATACTCATTAGATGATATACAAAAAAGACAAAAACGATACGATCCCTACTAGCACCATTGGTAAAATCTGTACGTGTCTTACATACAATCATATAAGGTCAGCTGGACTAACTTGATATTCGATAAAAAAAACTCTGACGTCATATCTTTATGGATGAATTATCCAGTCAGTTTGGGGGATGTTCGATGGAGTAAAATGTGTAAATGGTTTTTGATAGTAGGATTTTGAACAAGAGCAGAATTTTGAGTGTTTGGTATATACTAACAACATACCAAAAAGTTAAAATAAACTCATGTAAAACACTGAACAGGGTAAATTCTGTTATAATTCGATTGAAATCGAAAAAGCTATTCAGGGGTGCTCTGGCATCTGACAAGAGACTACATTATGAAAGCCTGATGGGCTTGGGAAAAATATATATATCCCGAAAAAACCTATGAATAGATTGTATATTTTTTTAGAAAAAAAATCACTAATTTCACAGATATCTTTATTGGCTGAATGTAATTGCTGTTGACTATAATATTATCATACAATAGGATCCTTTGGAATTTAACACTTATGAATAAGTTGAGACATGTGAATGAGATAACTGCTGAATGGGAAAAAGAAAGTTATAAACAATCAAGGATCAATATAATGAAGTAATGAAATGAGGAGATAAATATTTCACTCACTTTGCGAGTAAATTATGTGTGAATAACCTTTTATATTTAAGCATGGTCTGCATCTGCTATTTCCCTGACATATTTTATCTCTGTACTAATCATGCTTTTAATAGTAGACGGTATTTAATTTTTCTCTCAAAAGAAAAATAGGTTTATTCTCTAAAATGACGAAGATAGGGATTATGTCATGTTTTCTCTAATCTGTAGCGCACACAATAGCTCCATGTTCAGAAATGATGTAACTATGATCGAATTGCATGGAGTAACGTAATAACTTAATTTATATTTTGAACTAATTTATCGAGTTGTTGTTCTATCAAGTGAGATATCTATGATTAATTCGTATTTGTATTCGATGCAAAGTCAATAGAGATTGACATCTTTACCGCCATCGATTCGCAAATTATAAAGTTGCTGGAACTTGTTCAATCTATAGAGATTCAATCGCTGTCTCCTATTTTTCCCTCGTGATGACCCGACCTTGAGTCTCATTTTGCTCTGATGGGAGAGTGAATAAGTAGCACACACCATTTACTTGCCTTTTCAGCAAGGATTAAAGCGTAGTGTGTTTGTGTGTGTGTTTACTTTTCGATTACCGATTTAATGGGAATCATCTTCCTAATCATCATTTGTTTTACAGAAAAATTATTTTTTTTGCAGTTTCCAAATGTTTATCCGCATAACTGAGAATAATATATGTTTTCATGGAAACATATCTCCTCTTTCAATCTTTGTTCTCCTTTCCTATCTTTGTCTATCTTTGTACCCCACCATTCATCATTTGTCTTTATAGAAATACACTTGCATACACGTGCATGAACATACACACACACAAACACACACACACACACACACACACACACTGACACACACACTGACAAACACACATACACACACACAGAGACATATATATATATATATATATATATACATATATATATATATATATATATATATATATATATATACACATATATATATATATATATATATATATATATATATATATATATATATATATATATATAGTCATTAACTCTGTAGTGTAGCTGAAAAAGAATTTCAGTTCAACGATATTTTAAATTTAAAACGACTCCACGATGTCGCGTTGTGCATGTCATAATTTATGCAATACATTGAAAATTGTTTGCGTAATACATGGAATAATGAATTGATTTATTATTCTGGATATGTAATGGTGTATGTTGAATATTACAGCTGGGATTATGATCCATTTGTGGCAAATTTATGTGAGGCTCAATGAGTATATATTACTTTGTAGTGCATGCAAAATCATTTCCACTCATTTGATTTGATTTTCTATTGTTGTGAGACCCGTTGGTAAATATTCTAATTGAAAAGATATCACCTGAAAATGACGGAAATTTAGGTCATTTCGATCGTATTGTGGACTTAATTATAAGTAATTGATGGCAAATGAACCTGCAAATGCGTGTTTTTACTTTGCAGTGCATAACTTGCAAGCAATATTTTGCAGTAAACAAAGGATTCTATCCAGCAATAGATAATTATTATTCTTTTGCAGCTGCTGAAATAATGGATTAATTTCTTTTTCATGAAAATGGACGTTGATTATGCTGGAAAATGAGAATCAATCAAAGTGAACATAAATTCATTAAATTTTAATAATGGCTCGTGCTTGGGTCCCACAGTGACTCTACACCGCCACACACTTTGCCATTGGTCCTTGTTTATTGCCTGTTCCCTCTCAATGTATACTGGGTTCTAATACAATAAAAATAAACTCAGTTCGAATACAAATATACAAATAAAGGAATTTCAGTTCTTTTTTCTAATATCTATTGACTCCTTCCGGAGTATTCCGCCACAGCAACACTGCTGAGGTTTCATTGAGATTGGGTTGTGACAGGGTAGAGATGCATACTCAATACTTCGTCGTTTCTCTTCTTTAGGGCGTGGAACCTGCTTCAGCGTCTGTCAAACTATACGTAAATAATTTCAAAAATTGGCAATAATGGAGTAAATGAACATTTTGTTTTTTTTTCTGTTGAAATCTACTGTTGAACAAATTGTCATTACGCATTTTATAACTAAACCATGCTGACGTTCACAATACATTGAGATGAATTACATCATTCATAAACATTTTCTTTGGACAGTTGTTATAAGTAGTTGACATGTAACAGGTATATCATTTGATTAAATATATCTGCGTGCAACACTCTCTGGTCACTTTTAGAAGTCAATGTTGTATCATCCATGAGGCTAAGTAGTCTTCTATTTTTCCTTTCATCTTTGCTTTTGTGGCCAGTGGGGATTAACCATTACGCAGACTACTTGTGACTCTTTTGCTTGCATTTGAAGCCTATAGCGGAGTCACCATCTGGCTTAGTAGAATTTTTTTGTTTGCCGAACTCTTATTATTGTTTTTGTTTTTTTTCACTTCAATCTCGTATGTAACAACAACGATTCTTTGCAGCTCCGGTCAACATGTTTTGCTTCTGTTTGCAAATCTCATTTAAAAGAATTACTAATGAAGAATTTGAAATGGGATACGTTATTTCGGACAAATATTCCATAGAGAAATGATTTATGTGTCCTTTATCCCTTATTTTTCAATCAAGCAAGGGAGTTGGACTTTACCACAGCCAAGCTTGTTGCATTTCAACCTTGTTGTTTCTTATATGGAAGATTTTCACTAATATGTCAATAATGTTTACTCCATCTTTTTATTGGTATTTTTACTATAATGATCCTATCACTAGTTTGAAAATATCCCATCATTGATGCTTCATACATAGATGATTGTATCGTAGTTTCAAGGTGTTGTTGTAATTGAAGTCGCGCATTTTCACTGATATAATTTTGTAACTAGATTTATTTCATTTTGAGGCATTTGCTTTCCAACTATGAAAATCATTTTATCAAAATTTTTAATCATTTTAATCATGATACTCTAAATCACAAAACCTTCTGTCTGTTTGAGAAACTTGTGTGCAATTCCAACATGAAAAATTAACGCATGGCCCAACTAGTGGAACACCATTATTCATTAGACGACAACTTAATTAAATCACTGGGCGCCGCTGCAATCGACCACTTAGTCTTGGAAGTAGATTATACTAATTTAGTAGTTGATTATTTCATGAATACGAATATTTTATTCTAGCTAATCCATTGAATACTTCATATCTGAATGGCTCATGTTGATATACTTGAAAATTTTACATCTATAGCAGTAAAAAAAAATCATTTTCTATGAATTGATTGGAAAAAAAGATATGATCTCATACTCAATTTGAAAGGCAATCTTACCTTACAGAATACATGCGTAATGTATTCCTCTCATTTTTTTTCACATTAATTAGCCTAACAAACGTTTATCTAACATTTTATATTACCTCCACTGATTTAACAACCGATGATTAGTGAAATTTCTGATGCGTTATTACATTGCATGTTGAGTCAATGAAAGCATTTCCTTTTTATAGTTAGCTGTGTACGGCAGTATAAACAAACATTACATACATGTTTACACTATGTCATCATAAGACTTATAGGATTTATTTAAAGAAAATAATTCGTTGATTCTGTTTAATTTTGCTTCACGCTGCTGACCAGAGATTGAATTTTAGATAATGCAGTAAACTATAAAAATCATCACTGGAAACAATCGTGCAAGTGTTAATACAATTAAGATAACACACCCTCAACTATATTAGCGCTCTATGTAAATAAACGACGTAAGGCATCAAAAATAGTATTAATGCGAATTCGGAATAAGATGTCTAAGAAAAAAATGAAACTGCAAAGCCTTCGCTGAAAGACAGTATTTGTCAAAATTTTTACGTCAATATAGAAGTCCAGAGACTTTGGATGAGTGGATCATTCAGTTTATTCGTCTACAATTTTGTATCAAATAATCGTGGGGAGTATTCTGGTGATAAAAATATTTTTCTTATGATCTGATGTATTATAACGTAATTGTGAAACCACTATTTGGTAAGACGCATTGTAATTTTAGAATGAATAAAGGATGAATTCCTTCTTTCATTTAGGTGCATCTGTGATATTTGGGTTCTGAAAACAACAACAACACTGAAATTTTATTTGTGACTCAACATCAATCCAGATGTGTGTATCATATGAGTCTATCTGACACATTGCAAAAAAGAGAATCTTGAGATTTCGGAAGAGATGGTCAATGCCTGAAAGAGCATAAAATGTCTACTCAGGAAGACTAATCAATGGAAAAAAAAATTCGAACATAGAATGGTAGCAGTGTATACAGAAATTTGATTCATTATTCCCGATCAAAATTGAAAAGAGACAATTTTTCAAGTAATCAAGCTGTACCCAAAACATAGTATGACCTATTTCGCTTCGAACTTTCAAAATATCTTTTATTCGGGATTACCTGGATGTTCCACTTTTCTATTTGGTTAATTGTACATTTTTAATGATTATGTACAATACTCGTTGATTTTCTTTCGTATCAACTATTTACTGTTAAAAAAAAAATGAATCAGACAATGATATTCATGTAACCTATTTCTTAATCATACTTGTTCAGAAATTTGATTGATATTTTTCAAAACTTCTGTAAAACAGAGATCGAAGGGATGGTGAGATATTAACGAAACACGAGGGAATAATGGTCGAAACTGAATCAATAACAATGTCAATGCCGATGAGATTAATTTTTTGTTTTGGATAATATGATCGGCTCTCAAATCCAATTAATATTGAAGTGAAAGCGAAAAACATGATACCCCAGAAGAAGGGTACAATTGAATGCACACTTGATTTCTATAAGGAATGAACTCGAGATGATTTTTTTTTTAAGAAGGTACATTTTCAACAGCAATGAGTCATTTTGACGGGAAATATTGAATATTATATCAAATAAAGCATATCGATTAGGGAAGTGATCCAAGCACTAAACGACATAATATGAAGGATATACATATATATATATATATATATATATATATATATATATATATATATATATATATATATATATATACATATATATATATATATATATATATATATATATATATATATATATATATATATATATATATATATATATATATATATATATATATATATATATATATATATATATTCATATTCAGCACAAAGTTCCCAAAATGTAGTGCTTTCATTGGAATTTTTTCCCCCAAAATGAAGAAATGATGGGTATGCTCATTCAAGGACTGGGACATATGACTTAAGTATCATATATCATTGTAATGAAAAATGAAGTGTATTTTAAAGCGTATGCTAAAACACTGATCCTCAGTTTTTTTTTGAATACGACACATTTTTCCGGTATAACTATTCAAGCCATCTGGTTTTGAGTGTCTTGCCTTGACAATCCTTTTTTCAAATTCCTGAATGTAGTGGTCATCATCAAAACTGTAAAATTTTAACTGAAATGCCTGTTGTTTGAAATGATTGAAGAGCTCCACTACTATCTGTCCTTTTTCACAGTGCTGCAATGCTTGTTAGGAGATCTACTGATGATGTTGGAAGAAACTTGACCAGAAAAAATGTATGTCTCATTGTTTGTTTCAGATCTTGGTTAATTCTCAAAATGCATATTTGTTCTATAAATGCTGTCTATCTTTCAAACCTTCGATAACTAGTTTTTGCACATCTTGCAGCATGAATAACATTTTTGGATTGACAAGAATGCCCCCAAACTTGGAATTTATTGCTAGATCTGAAATTCCACTTCTTTCTGTCTCATGTGGTTACTTTATTTGCTGGGGCAACTGCATTTATCCCTTCTTTTTCTCGAGATGTTAGCATTTTATTTTGTTTTTCTCAACTGATTGCATCATTACTTCTTCAAAGTCAGTTTTCACTTGAAATTTGACTGAATAAATGCAATATATAAGGAATACTCAGTTTTGTCTTTTATCTCTCAAATTGTTTTCTTTTCATTATAATAATTGTTATATTAAAAATGATGATAATAATTATAATAGTAATATTGATGATGATGATAACGACAACAACAACTAATACAATTATCATTATTATTATCATCATCATTATTATTATTATTATTATTATTATTATTATTATTATTATTATTATTATTATTATTATTATAATAAACGATAAATACACTAGTAAAGTGAAATACCTATTTTGATTTCCAAGTCATGCACTGAATATTTTTGTAGATCTACCTCGAAATGGACAAAAATTCCTTTTTTTCCTTATTGGAAACCTCAACATAACCCTCTCCAACCAAAGTTTAACCAAGGCACCGCAACATGTATCGTCAGGTGTTCCCTTCGACAATTCTGTTGCTCTCCTACTTGGTCAGAAAGAGACTTTGTCTTCAGACTGGAATGGACCAAGATGAAGTAGATGGTTGAACCCTTGAACACTTCTCACAGGATCGATGGGCAGCTGTTCTTCCAATGGTCATGCCAGTTAACAAGTCAGTCTGAACGTATGATTGCGATAAAGCACATGAAAAGTATGCAGGGACATAATCAATAACTAAAAACGTCGAAAATCGAATAAAGAAAATACTGTTTTCTGCCTAATCTGTTCCCTGCTAGAGGCAATCAGTCATCCATCTGGAACGAGATATCCCATTTTCCAATCCCAAGAGAATATGTACTGATGCACACTAGACAAAGAATTGTTATGGGTTTATGCATGTTTTAGGATACTCAATGCGGGTTTAGATCAGGATATTTTACCGTATGTCAGTTAGTATCAATTATATCACTTCGGGACATATTGATTCACTTGAGAGTTACGTGACTGTTCCCCGTTCCTCTTCAGGTTACATGCAACTAATTGTTGTAAGATACATGGTCTAAGCCTCACGTAATCACAGACCTAGCTTATTGAGAGATGAAACCGGTATACTTTACGTGCTTTACTCGTGGTTTGGAATTGGATATATGTGTCTGATGGCTAACAAAGGCAAGTAGTGAGTTTATCTATGCATTCTGGAATCGGTGAAGAAGCTTATTTCCGGCTGCCTTTCACTTCTAGGGAGAGACCCACAATCAACGATTCGAGAACTTCCTGACTCTTTACAACTTCGACTGCATCAACATTAGCCTAAGGCAGTAAGAAACATTCAAAATTGTAAAAATCGATTTTAGATAGAATGAATGAAATTCCCCGTTGGAGATTCCACACATCTAAGCAGACAAGATTTAAAATCTTGCATTATACGCTTTATTGACCAAGTTCACATCTTTCATGTATCTCACAAAACACTCAGAAATTTATTATAAAGAAATCAATATTAAACAGCCATAAAATATGATCTCATCTTCGTTGTTATCATCCTCGATTTTTCTGCTCGAAAATTGACCCTTCATAAGTAACAATCCATCCTCGATTAATACATGCTTATTTTGATATGATATATCGACAAATAAGGAAAAATGAAACGTGTTTGTTCATAAATGCATATTGGAATCAGAATTTACTACGTCCCACTGTTCACAATTGATTATCATTTTTGAAAGATAGCGCTTGATATTTTCAGTTCAATTCCAGCAGAGCACAAGCACATTATGTCAATTGTAATTAACGTTGAAATGGCTCATCGATTTTAATAGAACTGATAAAATTTGATCATTTAAAAGAAACTGAGAAATGAAAGGGTTCAGAATTTGTTCATTCGACACTCAAAATTATCATTTATTTCTTTTTCTCCTGACAACATATGATAAACGGAATAACAAAAAAATCATGTAAATCTCAAGAAGTACTTGACTTGATAAAATTATTCATTGCACAATCCCCCCCGTTTCATTAATGCCTAATGAGCCTATGGGTGTACTTTATATTTTCTTCTCTAAGAGGTTTTTCTGGAAGGTATCCATTTATTTCATGTTTAAGTCCGTCTTTAAAATACTTACCTTGTGACATCCCACTCTTTTCTTGACGTGTATTCCACTTTTAAAACGGTTTGCACAATTCTAATGTTGGTTTTGCCATCAGCTGCTTTGACAAGTTTCTTTTTCTAAACTAATTCACAATGATTTCCCATTTGGGAAGGCTAGAATTAGCAAGAAGTTAAATCGTGACTCTAGAGATTTAAACACCTGGAAATACCCCACTAAAGACAAGAATTTGACAGTCACACAGTACACACAGTCACTATATTGCGTTTTTATGCTGACAAATCAAACCTATTGGGAAGTGTCTGCTCGTGCATTTGATTAGATGCAAAACAGTTCTTCTGATGTTGAACAGAGGCTGCTTACTTCCTTGATAACTTTGACTTATTTACATGGAATATAAGAGATATAAAGTATGTAAATTCATTGTTAAGTAACATCTATATTTTTCTATATTTAATTGCCATTTTGCACATGCACCGTGATTCAGTGGCAAGACATCTACCTTGTTTGTCTTGCTGTTGCTGCCCTACGTTAGAATGGATAAATATCAATAAATACTTGCCATTCGACTCATAGCTGGAGAACAATTTTTTGAAAGAACATGGACGAATCATATTAGATTTTTACTGACCATCATCATTAATTCAAATATGATCAGATTGGAATTCGAATCCGTCATACACATAAGGATAGAAATAGACCAATGAAAACTTGTATAATAACAACTGGCAGGAATCGTAGCTTTGCAATAATGACTTCAGTTGGATGGACTACGCGTCTTTTCAACAATTTTATGACCTATCTTGGACACAATGGACATCAACGCATTCCATATACAAATTTCCCCTGGGGTTAGGGCCATCATATGGGGAAAATTCTGTGAGCCTAAATGGCAATAATCAAAGACATGATTTCCGATTATTCATATAAGGACATTCCCATGACCACTCCGAGGCCTTTGAATTGTTGGAAAGGATCTCAAAATTGTTACCTTATACATTTACGTCGGAAAGACAATGAAATCAAGGATATGCCATGGAAGAGAAACTTCGCAACGCATAAAAACTTACTGGGAAGCGTAATTTATGTACTTGGAGCATGAAGTAATCAGTATTTTGAAATTCTAGCCATGATTTACGGATGTGAAACGTTGGAACTTACCAAATGAACATTAAAAAAAAAACTAAGAATTGTAAGATGAGCAATTGAAAGTGAAATTGAATAATTGCAAGAGATAAAACATATCAACTGGGATCAGGGGAAACATTTGAATCAAACAAGTTTTTTCAGGTAAATAAGCAACAAAATGCCATAGATCGAACAAAACTGATTTCTGACTATTTTAGGTAATGTTACTCCATCCAATAGAAGAGCAAAGGTTAGTGCAATTGTTGTCTCCATGGATGGAATAGGAAATGTGTTTATACACCAGTGGACTGAAGATGGCTGCTACTGCAACTGATGTATGCATATGGTATTGTCCAGCTTATACACATGTACATACAAACAGGCAAGATAACAATGAACAAACAAAAGACTTATCCAGATGAAGGAGTAACATTGCTCCCGTACCATAGTATTTATTAAATCATTCCTCGTCCAATTACAGCATTAAATGGAATTGATCCCAAATACTCTTGTAGCAAAGATCCACCAAAACAAGAATTTCTTCTATTCGAGCCTAGTGCCTCTCGATAGAAAGCAATGGTATACATTTGCATATATGCTCAAAAATGGCGATAAATGAAGGGATATTTCGCATAAAAATGATGAATTTGGTCATATGTGGCTCAAAGCTTCCCTGAACTCTTTTGACAACTAACCTCTCATTTTATAAATCAGAACAACATGGCAGCTGCGATTCCCTGTTAATAGAAAAGTTCAAAAGATACTACTTAAAAGATGGACAATAGTTGGATTCGGTTTTTAAAGATTGGGAGGTTAATTCTGGCAAACGAACAGTATATTGGAAAGTAATTTGTAGTTGCAGCAAAATAACTTGGGAAACCAGGAAAATTATTTGCAGTGAAAAAGAAAAAAATGAAATGAACATTCGGAAATGGATAGTGCTTCTATCAATAATGAAAAGCCAACATATAGAACTGCATGGTGTGTGAAAAAAAAGATATTGATAGGTGTTTTTTAAACTGGGGTATGCAGTAAACACACAAACAAAAATCGTGTCCAATTCGATAGAATAGCTGGCTAAGTCTGTATTGTCTAGGTAATGCATAGAAGCAAATTGTTTAATTACCGTGCCACGAATGTTCCTTTGACACTTGTATTTCGACCCGAAACAATGTTTATATATATATATATATATATATATATATATATATATATATATATATATATATATATATTTATATATATATATATATATAAATATATATATATAATATTTATATATATATATATATATATAAATATATATATATATATTTATATATATATATATAAATATATATATATATTTATATATATATATATATATATATACATATATATATATATATATATAAATATATATATATATATATATATATATATATATATATATATATATATATATATATATATATATATATATATATATATATATATATATATATATATTATAGGTGATACTTTTCAACGCCAGATCGTCGAAAAAAAAGTATTTTACGAGCAAAACGTAAATTCAAGAATATTGAATCATGGATGCTGAAAACGGCTTCCATTTTCAAATCATTAGCCTAAATGGTATACGCTTACTCAAAGCATATTCTGAAGTGTCAGTATCTTAAGTGGCTAAGTTTTCCATTTTATGATACAATGAACCAAGTCCTCAATGACTGAAACACAAGCGTAAGATTCAAATGAACCAGGAAGATGAGTATATGATTTTTGCTGCTATTTATTGATGAAATGCATTGTTATAATCGATACATCCGCTTCAAGTGACAAGTCCGTTAACTGGATAAACTTTTTCTTTTTTTTTTCATACGGAGGAATGTAACGGGACATAACTGAAAAATCTCTTTGAGACGTACAATTTTTGTGCATAGATCAAACGAATCCAATGTTTTCCAAACTATTCTTATTCAGAATACCATCAATATTTTTCAACGGAACTATCCTATGTATATCAGCAATTCAGTTAAAGACGAAGCGCTATAGCAAAGCTACGTGTTTAATTTTTTTTTCTGCTGAAAAACTTTACAGTACCTAATGCAAGTTTTAGACTAGATTCAGAGTCACTGAACTTGAATTGCACGGATCAAAATGATGTTTAAATATTATCACGAATCCAAAAACGGACGTTAAAAGACTGACAATGATGATGAACTGCTGAATCCTTATCCAGATTTTTTAAAAGAATCATCGTTAATAATAAATGTCGACTAGTTTTTGTCTCATTAAAATTTTTGTTGACTGTGTAGTGGAACGCTCTTTCAATCTTTGACTGTTGAATAAGAAGCACAAATCAGGGAAAACAACGTTATCAGAATATATTTTAATGTTCTTGTACCTAGTGCTTATATAACAGCAATACTACCTCTAGAAAAATATAACAAAAACCCCGAACAAAATTGAAAAAAGCAGTATCAAAGTAAAAATGGTATGTTTGATTTATCTAACTCCAAGAAATTGACCATAAATGATATTTGATGATAACCTCACAACAGCAATTTTGAAAATAAGGCAAGTAAATTATAAAATTTGCTTAACAAATTTGATAATTCCTTCAAAGGTAAATAGTATGACAAAAACATTTTCAAAATACAGCGTACCGATTAAATATACTGTTTGGGAATTAAAAAATCCAACAAACATATAAAAAGGCACTACAAAACCCAATCAATTACGCCAATTTTTCTCAGCTACGATGACGGAGAACTGCTTTGATGTTAGGGAGAGAATAGGGCTAAAAACTGACTTGGTATCCTCATTGGCCAGAATAACGAATTCAAGCAGGGTCGTGTTGATAACATTCCAATATTCCTGTAGTGATTTAAAAACGTTAGTAGTTCAACAATTGTGCCAAACCGTTGCCAGATCATTGTCAGGGATGGAAATTTACACAGCAAAATATGGAAATGTTTATTAACTACCTACATGATCCAAAAGAATGACTGAGGTGGGTGCTTGTCGACTATTAGTCTTCCACATAAATTGAACAGGCGAATGAATAGGTTACGTGGATTCGAATCAGGTTGAATTTATCAATCTAGAGGATTTAGTCTTTACTACAATGGTTGTGTGTTAGTCGTGCGAATTGTTTTTACTTGATCAAAATCAGAGTGACTGACCGAATTTCGAATAGAAACGTCGTTATTTCTGGGTTATTCCAGTTCTTTCATCTTAGAGCCTTAGTTAAATATCTTTTTAACCCCTGGCACAGATGGATTTGAACAAGACTACATTGAAAAACCAGCTTTACATTTAGTAATATTTAGATTAAGGAACATTTAGTGAGCCTTGCTGTAGCCAAATCAGTTTATTGTCATAAGGAATGAAATTTTCCCCACACCAGACGATATAACAAAAGTTATAGGGCAAAAATGCACTACAAATACTATGCACACACCTACCGGATCTGTAACTTGTTTCACTGCAATAATAGATTAACATGATATGAATTGCTCTTAAGGTAACTTTTTTCTATATCTGTATTAGTACTATTTTCATTCATAGAACACCATACTCCAAGACGGAAAACCTTGAGAGAGCTTAACGTTTTGGGGTTTCAGATGATGATAAGCAGTCGAATGATAACAAGACGTGTGATAAATCCAACGTTGTCTGAATATTATGATGCGTTCTTATATCTATATATCTATCTATGTATATATATATATATATATATATATATATATATATATATATATATATATATATATATATATATATATATATTGGCAAGAGTTATCAGTCTTTTTCCATTTTTTGTGGATGAGTGCTGACCACATTTTGCATTATGCTGTTGCCAAGATCATGAGACTTTATCAGTTATAATGTGCTTACCTACATTTACTTATCTATTATTTACTAACCTTGGTTTTGTGAAGCGAGAAAAATCTACATATCAGTTTATGCTTGGTGCGCGTTGATTTGTCAGATTTCCACTGCATAAAACAAAATTGCTTCTTATATTACATCACATTTGGATTCTTTTTTAATCTTTCATCTGAAATTTATCAAAATACATGACACGAGGTATGCCTGGAAGGTATCCAAACATGTTTAATATAACAAAAGCCTGTTTTGTACCTAAGTATAATATGACAGCAAGTTGGAGAGGACGTTACTGCCCTATGTGTGCAGCCCTTGCAACCACGATGACTAAACCTGTCCACCTTTCATGTGTCGTGCAAGACAGGATATATCATTTGAATTCGAGTTGAATTCAGTTTCCTTTTTATGCTATGACTCAACCCCCATCATTATTTTGGGAGATTTTTCAAAGCTTAAAATATCCCTTATAAATTGATGGGAATTCCTTAGTTGCTTTACGCAATTAAGGCTCATGGAATACTCTTTCAAAGCAAAATTACACTCTCAAATAAAGGCAGAAGCTGCATGAGGATTGTGAATTTTGGAGTGAAGAGAAATCATAGATTTTTCCACATGTTATATCAAATTATACAAATGATCATCAGATGGGGAGCAACCGGTTCAGAGGGACAGACATTCTCTCAGGGAGGAAAAGTGATTGATGGAGGAGTTCTGGTCAGGGCTGGAACATGACTGCTAAGTATAATGGCAGAGCATTAATTTAGATCCACATGTCTTTTAGGTTTCTTTTCAACTGAAAGATGATTGGAAGTTCGCTTACCAAGAATTCCAATAAAACCTGGATTGATGATTTGATGTTTTTGGTAAAAAAAAAACAATGTTGTTCGTGACTTGGTTTTGTGGTTTATGTTTTATTCCCAACTGTATAATAAAAGAACTTATCTGTTGGCAAGTTGGTCAAAAAGCATTTTCCTTCTATGCTCAGAGGCAACAATTCTGATAAAACATACCAAGGTTAACAGATGATTGAGGTATCCAAACAGAGGATTTATCACACTCAAATGTTTACTTACTGAAATAATCATGCAATGGGCGAGGTCAAGTTCACCAGGGTGGAAATCATCCTCACTAAGAATAACTGCAGCAGACTAAAGATAAGAAATGAAGCTGGTAGCTTTTTTTTCCTCACCCCAGTCATCTTATACAATGTGTGAAGATAAGAATTGATTGAGTGTTTTGTTTAGTTTTTTATTGAAAGTATTAACACTTTTTCCGGTTGTTTGTTTTCAAAACGCTTGGCTTGGTTTACAATATTGCTTTACAATATACTATTGTGTCATCGCAATTCCAACGGATTTATTCACCTCCACCAACGATCTACTTTGGTAGGGATACATGATCTTTAGTCATGGATTTTCTTTTTTATCAATCATCTTTGTCTTGTATTCTTTATTTTAAAACTTTTGTACGGGAAGGACCGTACTCAAAATCAGTCTAAAAAATGTCCAGCAGTTTTGATTATCCTGAGAACTGGTTGTTAAGCACTCATTCAACTTGACATCTAATGGGGCGGGGTCTCACTAATCATGTTAAAAAAATCACTTTCCAATGGGGATATACAGCCTTCAGACGGACATTATTGAGTTGCCTGGTGGACTATTTGACTTGCCTAATCCATGATGGTCAATCGAATCACCTTTAGCGTTTCTTGCAATTATTATTATTCCGTACTGTGTCAATAAGAATAATACTCAAATAAGGATGCAACCCATCATATAATTAACAACTGCCATCTCAGTCAGAGGACAAGCAACGCTATTGCTACTTCTGCTACTAAATGACATGGTTATGACAACCATGGTTAAAATTCATTTTTTTTTTCATTTCGGAACATGATCCTGGTTCTGGAGGAATGAAAATCGAATAATTTTTACATTTGATCTCACCGTATCAGTTTAATCTATAATGGAATACATAGTTCTTACAATACATAGGATTTTTTTATACAAGTTTCTGAACGTTTTTTGTCCTTCATCTTCTACTCAAACAAGACTGTTGACTGGATCAAATTAGAATAATCGTCATCATTGACGAATTGGGAACAATAAATACGATCTGGAGGATAAATTTGGTCGGTTAAGAAACATTTTTACGATATTGTCCGAATTTGGGGCTCTAATTTCCAGTTTTGTGATCAAATTTACAACGACATGCACAGCTATATGCATAAAAATAATTCAATCACGAAAAAAGTAGACTTTAAGTTCGAATTTTTTCTTTTCTTAGTAATAATAATGATAATGATAATAATAATAATAATAATGATAATAATAGTAACAACAACAACATCAACAACAACATTATAATCATCACTTGGTCATCTGCGTTCCTCCATCTCTGCTAGATTTCTGAGCACAAAGTTTTTGATAAACGCCACAAGCTCCCAGAAAGGTGTCAGGCGCCTCACTGACTTTTAGTGGGTTGGAAAGCAATAGACCCACGCAAATATTAGTGCAATATGAACATGGGTAGTCTAAGGAGCGATTCGAAAATGATTTGCTGATTCAATTTTCAGTTTGGCATATGCTGCTCCACTGTCACCTTCCCATCATCATTAAACAAAATTTGAAACGTCAAAATGTTCTGAAACTATCCATTAGATGTTTCACATTACTTTCCTACCGTACAATGATTCAAAACTGGCACTCATTTACTCAACGGTAAATTTTGCTTATTTTTGGTGGGTATATCAATCGCTATTTTCGGCTGAGCGCGGTGAGAGTTTTTTTCGGGATGATCCTAGTAAACAAAGCCAAAAATGTTTCTTCAAAAGCAAAGTATAACCTCTATAATTTTGCGTGGCATTTACGTGCTCTTATTTAAACAATTCCCAGTGAACTATTCCATGCATGTTCAGACAAAACTGACTGTAACCTTTTTCTTAATATAGCACTTTTTTGACACGTTGTGAATTTCTGACTATTCAACTTTTTGTGATAATATTGCGCCATATATCTATTTATATATATATATATATATATATATATATATATATATATATATATATATATAAATCTGTGCAAAAGATACCAAGCAATTTAATATTAATGATATCAATAGCATTCTTAGAACAATGACACTTAGTCCCATTTCATATACTAAAAAAGGTTCGAAACTTCCCATACGTAGTTGGATCATCTAGTAAACGTTTCTGTATAATTCATGACTGGCTCAGATTGGTGCTTCCATCATCATCATCATCATCATCATCATCATCATCATCATCATCATCATCATCCGTGCTTTAAAGTTGGTTGGGGGCATATATTTTCCATTATATCCACAAGTTCTCTCACTTCTGAGTGTCATGGTGCCTACATTATTGAGCCATTCAATTATAGGTAAGAAAAGAATTATTTTGTTCTTTATTGCTATGCACTTCCAGAACCTTAGGGTGGAAGGATTATTCTATTCAATGCGTGCACACACACACACGCACACACACACACACACATACACACACACACATGCACACACACACACAGTATCCATGATTATCCTGTAGGATTATTTGTCCATTTTTTACACATGCACACATATATATGTGTGAGTGCGCAACCCTGCGTGCACGTGTGTGTGTGTTAGTATTGTCAAATGTGGGGTGATGCAACTCATTCACAGTGGGGAATTGATAACGTTGAAGTAAAAAGAATGATATAACAAATGTGTTATCTATACAAAATGATGACATCAAAACTGTGAGTCTCATTTGATTAGTACATATCAACATCATGATATCACAATTTAGAAATTCTACCCTTTACGAATCATGATTACAAAAACATTCGTAAATTGGGATAAATTTCACGATCGGCTTCCAAATGCCAACCAGTCATCAAAAAAAGCAGATGCAGCACTTTTAGCATTCTAGGGTTAGAAATCACTTCCACATGCGGCAAAGGCATTTATTTTTCTGAATGAATAATACTATTGGCATTAACTAAATTCCAAGATGAATGCGTGAAGATAGAATGTCCTCCTGGGGGCAGTAAATCCTGCTTTGCAACATACGTGTTGACAGATTGAAGCCTCGTGTTGTTTTCTGTGGAATCTCATTGTATGGATATTGGTTAGCTTTTGAGATGTCAGAATTAAGGCAGTGAGAGTGTTCATGAGCAGTCTGTGTGGTGTATATCATCAGGAGTTAAAAAATCACGCCAATAAAATTTCAATGATTAGTTTCATTTCACAGAGTTCGTTTTCATCTCTTGATGGATTCCATTCTTTTATGAGCAAAGAGGAATAGGCCAAGAGAAAACAAAACGAAAGAGTAGTATAAATAAGTGAAGAAACTTTGAATATATTTTTTTCAGAAAGTCATCAAAGAAAGATTGAGTAAATACGGACACTGTGGTGAACTTATTCGAATGAACAATGTTTGATAAATCATAGGTGAAATGCAAGCAAAAATTGAAGGAAAATCGATGACAATAGACGTTAAAACAGATTGACTGAACAAACAGGATTGATAATGAAAAATGAATGATAAATAAGATGAATAACATGATATTTGCTAAAGATTGATTACACAACTATTCACCCGCGTATATATTTATCTCCGTTGGTTCAAATCTATTTTTGGCCTGTTCTTATGTATCCAAAATCTGTTGATACTTTCCATACTATTGATACTGATATGAAGTACAAAGAATAAAAATATGTGTAAAATTTGGAATCATGAAACCCTATTATAATGAATCACTGTCTTTGTGTAAAAAGCATCATTGAAAAGGACTCTAAGTTGAATCTAATTTCCAAAATTAAAACTGATCCAACCATCTTGAATTGAATCAAATTCACTTATGCAATCTGATTATCTTGTCCTTATTTTCCACTTTTTTTTTATTTTGTGTCCAAATTAAATAAGGGACATTGATATGGAAATAAGATATCAACAATTGCAGACGATTTGTGGATGAACTTCGTTTAATTGCTTTGACAATGGAAGCAGCAGAATAATTAAAACTTTTAGTGGGAAGATTTGCGTTCATTTTTCTTTAGTTTCCTTGGGAGGGGCATTAAGTGATCGTCCTCTAGACTCATATAATCTATTTTCAAAATAACTGAAATAATTCCTCCTTTTGCAAATGGAGTATTTTTGTCTCAAAGGAACAAATGAAAAGAACATGTAATGATCTTTTGAACATCATTTTTTTGTTTATTGAAATAGGCTATACCTAGGAGAGTTGTGGAAAATATGGGGAATGATTTCGCTTGTATTTAGGAGATGTTTAAATTTATAAAATCAGTCTATGATAAATACCCCCACGTGATTGAATTAACTTATACGAATGTTTGATATCCATCCAACTATCGAATTATATATCTACCTATACACACTTACACACGCAGAGACTAATATCGATACATAATAAATCTATTTTTGCAGGTGCAAACATAAATAGGTGATTAAATTGATAGATATGCATGCCCTACGGTATATCTATTGAATTATGTCCGTAGATATAGAACTGCGATCTGCACCCAAACAGTCTTACGATAATATGGTTGATAAATTTTACTTCTATTGTTTCATCAATCAATGATAATTATAACCTGTTAGATGTGTTAATACCTACGGGAACATGATATAAAGACAGCTGTTTGGCAGAACCACTTTATAACGTTATAATCAACTTAATATCAGAGACTGAGATAAAATGATGAATAACTTTATCCCCAAACTCAAGTATCACAAAATATCAGTGCGTGGCTCTTACTCCCTTACATGTAGTTGAATACATGTTTTTTTCATGAGCATTTAGAAACATAATACGATTAGCCAAATCAGTGAAGAGTTGTTAGGAAAGGAAACACCGGGTCAGAACAGTTTTTCTTTAAGAAAAACCTGACGATGGAACATCAAGAAACAGAATTCAAGTATGTAGACGTTTATTTTGTTAATAAGGGAATGCCATGTGTCAAGATAAAAATCACAATAGTAGTATTCAAGAAAAAAGGCGTATCTCTCCTCCACAATAGTGTGTGGTGGTATCAAAGAACTTTTGTGTCAGAAATCATCACCTACACCCAGTTTTTGACCAATGAAAATTGGAACAGAAAGAAAGCTTATAGACAGAGCAAATCAAAGAACACTGGTTATTGTGTTTTTATTTTCGTGGGAGATAATTCAGAGAGATACATGTATTTAAACCTTATATTTTTTGTTTCATTAAACGAAACAATAGTGCAGCAACTGAGTCAATCATCCCCCTCAATTTTTGCAAGGGAGAAACTGGTCATCACAGGAGAACAGAACATACCACTGGTTGGTATGTATAGAAATATCTGTATCAAAATATTAATATTTTTGGTCCCAATTTTTGAAACAAAAAATTTTTGTCATGCACTGACTTTATTTTATGGTTTGCTCACATGCTATGTTCCTCGGTATGTTGATAGATAAAATCAAAATAACAAGCATATCTAAATTTATAGAATTGGGGTGGTTAGTCAGTCCATAGAAACTGTCAAGTGACCAAAATCTTTCTGTTGCAGGCAGTGCTGGGGGGTGATCAAAATTATAAAAAAATGAAAATAGGGAGTGATTGATAATTTATTTCTGTCGACTCATGTTGGGCAGTGATAACTTGAATGTTCGAATAAGGACATGAAAAACCCTTAATAAAAACCCCGCCGGGCATAATCTAAGGGGTCAATATAGCATGAGCATACATTGGATATCATTTTCTGCCTCTTGATCAATAAATGCCTTTTCGCAGAAGATACCTATATACATACATAACTAGCCAGTCAAACCTGCTTTAAAACTGAAGTAACTTAGGTTGAAATTTTTTTTTTCGGTCTGTAATTATAAAGTAAACTCCCAGTCGACTTGTCAGAATAGCATTTATATGCCATTTTTTATCACAGTGTTTCAATCAACCAGACATTGGTAGTTTGGATGAACTTGAGTATAACAAGTTCTAAAATCTTCCAAAAGGATGACAGGCGTGGAAGACAGTTCCATTTAATTAGTCAAACACACACACACACACACACACACACACACACACACACACACAAACACACGCTAACACACACACATATATAGATATGTATAAAAAAAACAGTTTTCCAGCAACAAGTCCCAATTTAAAAAAAAAAATATGTTATTTTCCTTTCGTGTAGAACGGATTGCGTTTATGACATTCTACCATGAACAGAGAGAGGGGGAGAGAGAGAGCAATATATGTGACACATTCATACATAGGAAAACATGTAACATCATTACAAACAGCACCAAAGGCAATGTCATTGTAGAAATATCCGATTGTATATAGTTACTGAATCCCCTCAATGAAAAAAAAGCAAGTAAAGTAATAATTGATCCCCCAATGGAGTGTTCCGTGACTGAGTCCTAAAGAATACCCTTCATCTCTTAAGAATTTTCAGTTTTAACATGAGGGATACTCAAAAGTTGATTACATCCGTCGATATTTGTTCCCTCTCTCCGGAAAGTTTGAAATAAAGCCATACTTGATTTATTTTTCTTCTGCTGAAAAAGTACATATAACTCCTGTGCACAATAGCTATACATTAAATAATTATTTTGAATAGTATGTGGCGTTTGCAGTGGTATGCACTCTCTGAGTGCTTTGCAGATTTTATATGGATTGGAAGAACCTTCCTTCAAAATAACTATTCGATAAATCTTGTTTTTGACTAGCATTGATAAACCTAAGTCTTTTTAGATTTTTTTTCCAAACAGAAATCGGTGACAATGACAATTTAATTAGGATTGATTTTCGGTAAATTGGTACCGTCTTATCAGAAGATTTCCGAATTGGATTGGACTCTATTCTTTTCAGGTGAAAAAAACATTTTGTTAAAACTATGTTGATTCAACTAGTGACAACGATCATATTTTCTCTCTACTCAATACAGTTTCCTTTCGAAAGCAATACATAGAAGTCGTGCATAAAAAGAGAGTGTCTGCCTCTGTAACTGGCATTGTCACTAAACTTTAATGAAAAAACAGCCCATATATAGTTACAATCACAAACGATGTAGGAGAAAAATCCCTGTATTAGCCTGAAAACTTAATCAACTTATCCTCGGCTTAATGCAAACCCTTACATAAAAATGTTTGTCAATTTTTTTGAGAACTTTTGGAGATATCACAATCGTCCTGTTGGCACCAAATGGTGGAGACTGTGTAACTTATCTTTGACAAAGTATGTTTGTATACTTTAGATATGCTCTTGCAAAAAGTATCTTCAACAAAAATATATCAAAGTGTAGAATGAAATAGTTGATCAAAGATTCTCCAAAGCCCCACTCCCTGTTACATCCATCACCCAACATCCATTCAATGATGATGGTTCGTGCAAATGCAACAAGTTCAAAACATATTAATGAATTCCAGACAAAAATCAGTGATCGTTTAAAAAACATCCCATTCAAAACGTGTGTTTATTTAGGGAATACTTTTATCAGTTGCCAGACCAGCAAAAACCATCTGAATTAGCATGAATCCACCACTGGATTGTTTCTTGTTTCAATTTTGAGTTGAATTTTAAAAAACAACATATTATCACTAAATTTAATTTGTGTGTACCAGATTTTTTTCTTTTCCAATCCAATCGTGTTGAAAAAAAATCAACGAATAAATAAGTGAATCTCGACTTTTCCAATACATATATGTACATATGTGTGTGTGTGTGTGTGTGTGTGTGTATATATATATATATATATATATATATATATATATATATATATATATATATATGAATGTTTGAGTGTGTGTGTGCGTTTGCGTGTGCAAGCGCGCGTGCGTGTGTTATAGGAACTATATTTATATATTCAAATGGACTGGTACAGCTCAATTAATTTCTCGGAAACACCAGTGTCGAACAGGATAAGCTGAAAAATGATCTTCACATTTTAGAGACAAACAGATCAATGCTATTTGAAATTTGCATTGACAGTTCCAACACTGAATTCCAGACAGGTATTACTATAGATATCACAGAGGCTTCCAATTGATTTAAAATTGTCATCCGGATAAATGATTGATAAGATGATGGAGAAATTGCAGTCCCTTTTTAGATGCTTGAAAATTAACGGGACTGAATTGAGAAGAAACAGGAACCGAGCTTTGGCACTTTGTACCTGTTACATTCATAAGATATGATCTATGCAAAATAAGTGACAAGCCAATTCGTAAAAATTTCTGTGATCATATTCACATAAATATGTACAAAACAATGCTTATCTATAAATGTTCATATCCATTGTTTACTCTGTCATTTGACAAAACTCAACGCATGCACAAATATTGACGGCAAAATGCTCTTAGAATCTACCATAAAATAATGATATTTACAATCGGATATGCATATATATGAAATGTATACCATATTTGTCCTTAATACTACTTAATTGCAAAAGTCAGACCAGAACTTTTGCTATGGTGAATCTAAACTTTTTAAAAATTACATTTTTATACCTATTTAGTCACTCGATACAATGCCCGGGAGTAGGTGTAAATATAATGTTAAATTAAATTCAGATTCACGAGTTATTTGTTAACACAGGATTTTAAACGATTTGCTGATTATATCATTTTGCATTGATATATTTGGAGTTATGTATTCCAGGTACATGAAGTGCACCTGGTCTACCTGCTCAAATTAGAACAACTCATAATATGTGACATGTTTTGAGAATTACAAAGTAGCGGTGATCGATTTTTGATTTTGGTTCAAAGTTTGTTGAACTCCCTAGAGGAACTACTTGCAGATGGCCAAATACTAGACATGAAGTTAGTGTGTCTGGTATTGTTGCATTGAACATATTACAACTGTAGCAGGTCAAAGGGTATACGGGAGATTGGTGAGGGTTACCATGTATTCTGTTACTCAGAGACTTTGCACAAGACTTAACTTATTCTCATAGATTCTACCTACATCTGGCTGCCAATAACCATTTGAAGATTAGTATATATGACATATCGCTCATAACATTTGGAAGAAATGAATTGCTGCCACCGAGCCAAACTCTGGAGAAAATTGAAAATTCAAAGATGGATGGTCCAAGGATTCGAGAAATACATCAGAAGGTCTTTATTAACGGTTACAATTTATTTAATGAGCGTACGATTCTTTAATTACATGTACCGTTCTAAAATAACTTTCTTTTGCTAACCTTGATGTATCAAAGTTGGGTTCCTCAACGTTTGTCTGGTGAATGCCAACCGTGCACTGTATACTTTAGCGTGTTGCTGTTGTTTCAAGATGTTCATTCATGTATTCTTACGGGAACAAATTTCCAAAGTTTTGTTCCACTAATTTAGAACTAATCATCATATTTTGATTCGGATGGGATTGAGTTGGATTAGTGTTGAAAATACATAATCGATCAGTGCAGAAGAACGACGGCTCATATCATGTATTATGTACGGGTGGATCACAAGGATTCTATCATGGTCAACTCTAATCATTATTTACATGAATGGCAGGAAATAAGATGAATAAAAAAAAGCATTCCAAATTGATAATATTTGCGTTCAATCAGTTTTGGGTCAATGTTTTCGATTGGGATTTGGAGGATCCAGAGTAAATTCCTCGCCTCTTAGTCCTACACCAATGTTATTTTTGTATAATTAAATTGTCTTATAAGTATGATTTAGATGGATATTCTCAATATCCAGAGTGATTTATTTGCTCCTCAGTCTGTAAACATAATCTCTCCTATCTAATCAAAGAGTGTTGAGTCAATTTTTGCAATAGAAAATCATGATACGCCTGTTTATGGACCAAGCATATACTATGGCAACAGTTTTAGATGTCTGTTACACAGTACAGGTCGTCAGCATCACAATAACTATTCGAGAGAACTTTATTGCAATGAAAAAAATTTAAACAATCGCCTCGGAGCAATAGCTGCCAATGGAGATAATCAGCCATCATTTTTCATTTATATTATCCGAAATGAAAGCGTCACATGAAATTGAAATTTATGTCCATCGTACATTGGACATTCATACATAACTGTCACACACGGACAAACAGAAAAGCACACACATAAAATGACTAGGATGAAATCCAAGATATACGGAACACATTGGAAACTTTTTCCATCTGCCCCGATATTTAATGTGTTCTTCATCAATGTCTTCCCTCAATTGTCTACCAATGTATTCCCCCTTAACTCATGTCTGTCTTCATCGTCGAAACTTTATGCTCCTAAATTTTTTGTTTATCCACCAGAATTTTTTTTTGTCCGTATGATCTTTAATGTAAATATTTTGTTTTTTTGAAAAAACATTTAGAAGACCTGTGCTGTTGGGAGGGACGGACAGATTAGATTTATATCTTCAAATCAAATACTTGAAATAATATCCACCTACTCGAGACGGATCCTAATACTTTATATTTTTATTCCGACTGAAAAAATCTAGAATGAACAGTACATAACAATGATTTATCGAAAAACACGTACACTACAAACCCAAATGTAACCAAGACCAAACGTCAGTAAATATACAATCTATTTTTTAATTTTATGATCATTTCTTTAAAACCAATATTTGTTCAAATTCTATTTTTGCATCTTCTCATCGCAACTGATATTCCAGTTGCTATGGTCGTTAGTAATGAGCTCATCTCTGATATGAAAGAAAAACCCCTTCGAGATCCGAACTTGCATTAATTTTCCTTTTTGGTCTGAGCAACTTTTTTTAGAGATCAGGTAAATTAGAAAAACCTTTACAGAGACTCAAATCTGACAGTAGAAATTTTACTTTCATATTCTTCAAAAGGCTGATACGTCACTGTTTGTGTCAATCATTATATATTCATTGGGATTTTATTAGAGGGAGCATTTTAGATTTTTGACTCATATTTTGTTTGTTTCGATTTTTGTGGCTAGTAAACATTGAAAGGATCGCATGATCCTCAGTTCTTTATCTTGAATATTCAAATGAATTTAATACGAACCAAAAAATGAGCACAGTAAATATTGAGAGGAAATAGCATCACGGAAAGAATCCAGTTTGAAAGATGCAAATCGATTAAAGATGCATTCGTCAAGGATTGCAACATTTGTTTGGCGAAAAACTGGAATCTCATTGTGGAAGTGAAGTATTTGTCTGGCTTCTTTTTTTTTTTTTTATATTGCTGTTTGGTTTTTTTTTGACAGTTTTCGCATTGTAACTCCATCTCTTTGGCAGAATGCATTGGTGCAAGATCAAATGTCAGTGGTTTGGAGTGAGCAACGCAGAAATCAAACCGAAAAAGGGAGTGAAACCATTTTGAGTTAACGTATAACATTTTGTTCCTATGTAATGCACCATCGTAACAATGGATATATTTCTTTCTTTTTCAATGTATTAGAAACTGGAATATATATCTGTTGGGTTATCGATCCCAAAAAGCCAAGCCATACCACTTGCCAAGGGTTTGAGTGATGTCTTGGAGCAGCAACTACCCTCACCAAGAGAACAAATTATATAGTGATGATTGAAACATCAGAACAATCTTTACAGACACACACTAAGCTGATCTACAAATTAGACATGATAAGCGTTAGTAAAAATAGAACACCGGGGGGGAAAGCACATTTTGATCTGAAGAACATTCATCTTCTCTACGATTGTGGAAAAGAATAAGGTAAACAAAGCAGAACAATCACAGCTGCTCCATTATCAGACTACATAAAGATTCCGAGCGCATCAGCTCCCAGAAAAGGGGTATAGCACCTGGTCTCCAGAACTGTTCACAGCCTGTATCAAGACTATTTCCTGATAATTAGTTCCCTCTGCTAAGAACCTCATGACCTCAAAGGAATGAAAAGTGGAAGAAAGGAATTCGGCTTCCATAAGAAGTAAGCAAAACAAAGGTCAAGTCGGGAATAAAAACATTACGATCAAAGTCAAAAATGCAGACCTGATGAAACTAAAGCACTTTATTAACTTAGGACGACAAATCTCCATTAAATCTTCTCATGAAGAAGAAATCAAGTGAATTTTTTTTTTTACAATGGCAAGCTTTGGGCAGAGCACATTAATCAACGAGAAAAAAGACCCCCCCTGAGTCTTGAAGAGAAAAGTAAATGACCAATTCATCATTCCAATATTGTGTTTAGTCATCAAACAATAACGAAGACGGAAACTTCAAAGTGAGGAGCGTGCAATTTTCACCATGAAGAATTATGCTCAACTTCAACTGGATCATCATAAAAAAGCACAATATATAAGGGGTAAATATTCTAAAGCAACATGAAAATATCAGAAAACTGTAATGGCAAAAGAACTGGCCATGTTGCAAGGATAGTTGACATTCAATGAACATTGTGACTCATGGATCACTGGATATGACATGCATAACTGATACCGGTAAAATAACGGATGGAGGAATGAAATGAACGAGTTCATTGGTGTTTCACTCGATTTGGCCCATGATTAAGAGGTGTAGCGAATCCTGGGGGAGGTTAATGACATACGACTGAACTGACAATACAAGAATTCAAGAATTCAAGAATACACACACACACACACACACACACACACACACACACACACACACACACATATATATATATATATATATATATATATATATATATATATATATATATATGGAATGAGAATAGCATTCTATAAAAAAACATCAACTGTTGAACCATGGGTGATATAAGGAAGTAAAAGTCCATTTTCATTGGCCTAGATTGATTGCGATCGATTGGTTTTCACTGCATATATATTTTAACATTGTCAAGACACACGGTTTCTCTTTTGTTCCGGCCCGTTTGTGGAATTCCATTTAATATTCCAAGGCAGTTTGATCAAATTAATTCCATGTTATACAATTTTCTTGTCTATTTCGAAGATATCAATCTTTTTTTTCTCCCTCTGTACACAGATGACTTTTAAAATATATATTTCTTTTCAACGTCATTTTGTCAACATCGCTGAATATGATCAAACGAGATTTCTCTTCTTTCGATCCAACGATTGAATTCGAAAAATTAACCATTAAAAAAAATTGTGACTTATAATTGATAAATCACTTCATTCCAGGACTCTATAAATCTTTGAACCCCCTTATGTTTGCTTTTTTGCAAGAAATCTGCCAATTCTGAACCAGTTAACAGAGCGAAAAGATTGTGAACCGCAACAGTAGGATAGAGACAGCAAAATCATCTTAAACCTGATGAAGCTCTAGAAACGAGCACCAACAGCACCTAAGTCACACAAATTGTAATTTTTTCAATGAAATTTTACCCCTGTAATTCAAAAAAAAAAAATAACAAAGCCTATTACTCTTCCTAATTCTCTGATATTCCTCCCTGGTTACTGTATTAATTGATGGCATATTTCATTCAGTACAAATTTTGTACCTGAAATATTTTTTAAGACTCGATGCAGATGCATTTGAATAAACAAAACTAAAGATTAATAACGATTGATTAGCCATGGAATAAACTATATCAATGTTTTTTTAATGAAACGCTTTTAGCTCCAAACTATTGGAGTTTTATCATCAAAATCGATTTTCATTGCCTTTCATCTTCAAATATCTTTTCAATGAAGCTGAAGATTTTTTTCAGATATTATTTGCTTTCGAATTGATCTTTTTTTTAACAGGATTAATTCAAAATATTAGAGCCTGACTTATTTGTTTCTGAATTCATTTAATATTCAAAACTGTTCAGTGCTACTCTATTTGCGCCAAAAAATTTGATTCTCTTATTTTACCCACAAGGGAAAATCGACAAATATACTTGAATTTCTATCAGATGGTTAGGTAATTCTTGTGAAAGAGAAAAAAACATTCGAAGTGATTGCCAAATTATCCGATGAATCTTCAAAAAGTAGAATGAAAGAGAATTATTTATATATATATATATATATATATATATATATATATATATATATATATATATATATATATATATATATATATATATATATATATATACATAAGATATGGTGGATATAAAGTAGTTCGAAGCTTCCATAGTTATCTCCCTTTTCAAAGTTTTTTTCACTCATTCATCATGTTAATGATGAGGATTTGTTGGGAAATGTGAATTCAGAATGTTGTCGCCAATCTTGGCCCCATCCCTCTGCTAAGATCCATTCACTCCCCAACTAATACGACATACAGTTTCCCCATCGCCTTTGGTGACACAACAGCTACCACTTATGCAGTCAGCAAGTTCAAAACTATAAATGCCATTAACTGGATACATCTAGGATATTTGGTAAAGTGGTTCAGATGTTGACAAATAAACAAACACCAGACTAGTCTACCTGGATAAAATAACACATAAAACGCGTCATCTCTCCAGCTGCAATTATGACCATGGCAACAGCAAGTTTTCCTTTGTTGTATTCTTTCATCCAACATCTTCTGATGACGTCAGCAATATGAAAGACTACTGACCATGTTCTCTTCTGTCTTGAAGTGTTGAATGAAAGCAATATCAACAACTTGAATATTTATGACCGTTGTTTCTCAATATGATTTATATATGTTAATGTTTACTTAAAATTATTTTTCTGATGAATAATTACGATTATTTATCAGATGTGACATACAGTACATTGAATTGATATTAACAGCTGAATATATCTTGATGGTGATGAATGATAACTTCTCTTTCACGGCAGAATGACTTTGTTAGCTTGAATATCAATGACAAACAATACAGTCAAAATCAATCACTCATATTCTCTAGATTGTCCTTCATTTCTGCCAACAGATTCGTTTTTGATGCGATTTCTGTCTGATGATATTAACATCAGTGCGCGTAAAATTGACATAATATCAGTAGGGTAACACGGTAGGGCACATTCGAAGAGAAAAAGGGAAGAACTTTTTAATCCCATCAATTCACCAGTTGATATACTGTATTTTTGTACTTGATGTTAATCCAAGATCACATGGAAGTATATTTGGGTATATATATAATATACTTGTGTTTGATTATAAAATATTTTGATGTTGTGATTTGAAAATAAATGTCTATTGTGTTGTGTTGTAGCTGAAAAAAACCCCTAACCCCGCTTTTGCACCTCAGTCGTAGAACAAATACAAAATATTACCCGTGCATCGTTCTACTACCAGTCATTTCAAATATGCTCCTGTCAGTGGCATACCACAAAAATGTCACAAGAAGGGTGATTAAAAGTAAACTGCAATCAACCAGCCTTTTAAGTTTTAGCCCAATGATTCACTCTTGGCTCTGGCAATATGTAAAAAAACACTCCAATACATGATCTTGGAGAGGAGTTTGCCGCCACTGGAGGAATCTTTTTTGTTTTTTAAATTCAATCATGAATCATAAGTCAGAACCCAACAAAAATTCCACGAATTTGACTGTCTACCACTGAATCATAATGGAAGTTGGCTTGTCGACGAAAACCGAAGATTCATTACATTTTTTTCAATTGGTCGTGTATTAAACTAACACCACATCTCAATTAGTACCTTTACATAACATTTACACACTTACACACGGATACACATCCCTCAGTCCCTTTCCTTTTTATGTCTATCATACATGCACACACACTCACATACACACGTATATATATATATATATATATATATATATATATATATATATATATATATATATATATATATATATATATTGGAATCGTTACCAACTTATAATGGTCAACATTTCAAAGGTTGCTCTCCTTGATAGGCAATTCATTTCAACTTGCTGACTGGCATAACACAATTTTTTCATCATTTTTGCATATTGAGCAAAATTAAATAAATAACCATGATATAATGGTATTTCATGTGATATTTCTTTTGGGGTGAGAGTAAATATTGATTCCTTCATCCAAATCACAACGTCGAATACATATTCCATACAAATACAGAAAATGCAGAAATTTCGTAAAACGTTCTAACAAAATTGATAGGTTTGAACTAAGATCAATTGATAGAACCTTTTAAAGAGTATTAAAGACACATTGAATGTTGATGACTTATGTCCAAAAGTCCGAAATCATTGAACCAAGTTCAGTCAAATGTAGTCGGTGTATGGATTATACTTCGATATATCTGATAAGTTTCGGATACTTTTGCGTTCAAATAAGATACTGATGACACAATGATATTGTAGAAATAGTAACGGGTAACAACAACTCAGACACGTGGACGTATCACTCAGACATTTGTTACAATACAACATCATTTTGATCATTTGATGTGTCTCATTTATTCATCACCACTAAATGTTGCGGATGTTGATTGCACTTGGCGTTCTGATATACGGCAAAGTCATCGGATAATACAAAAATATGTCATTTTTATTGGTTCACAGAATAACCTGATAGCTCCTGTATGACAGCTAATGATTATATTCTTATTAAAACTGTCATTTGTTTCTATTTGAATCTTCTTAGATCATTTGTATTAGCAAATTGGCATAAATTCAAAATGACATAATGCTATGAGGATCGATTCCAGATAAAATTAATATGACAAGTAGATCACAGAATGCAATCAATTACATTACATTCTTATTTTATGTGGGGATATTTGTTGCTCGTTTCCGAAAGGAGATTATGAAGTTTGAAAAGTGTATTTTCTAGAAATCATCAATACATCCGTGTATTTGATCTTGTGACACAGGAAAACCATCTTAAATGCCGACGAAATTTGAAAATTTAAGCATGCTGGTACAGTGATTGCAAAAATTATCAGATACATCTCTGAAAGTCCATTCCAAAATCCTTACCATCATGATCTGCCTTTTTGCTGTCGTTGGACATCGACCCTCTACAGGACAAAGGACATTTATGTCAGTAAATTCTGAATTCGTCTAGTTGATCAAGCCATCGGAGTCGTGATGTCAATCAGTTTTCTGATATTTTAGCAACATGATCAGTCTATCTTCATTTCAGATGGATTATATGATATCATCAGCCGGTTTTTTTAATTCTCCAATACTAAGCTGGTCTGTGATCTCTCTATGTGACATGAGCATGATTTTTTCATGTTGATGTTTCGTGGTTTGAGGATGAATCTGTTGGTTGTGTTCAGATTTAAGGCTCTGTAGATGACTATCTAGAGTATTGAAGATCCACATACATCTTCGTTGACAGAATTCAGAACATGGAGTAAATAAAAAATTTAGAGATGTATAATTATGTGGAAATGCATTGAACACTTCTTGCACTCACTATCTGAATTAAGCTGAGATTCTCCAAGAAAAAGATAAAAATATACCAATAAATAAACATAGATTGTATTTGATGGATATATATATGGTCTAAAAACTGCGTCGATTTGCTTTCAAAGAGTCAATTGATGATTCAACTAGATTGAAATCTTCCAACATTAAAGTAGAATTATTATATCTTGCTTTATATCGAAAGTTATCATAACTTGTTAGAGATTAACTTCGTTTCACCTTTACTGTTGATCTCGCGCAAAAAGCAATGGCAATCCTTGGCCAATTAATCGAAGACTTCAGAGGGAATATTCTCGGAAAAAAACCTAGGTGTAAGCCGAATTTGATCTCATCTCAAAGTTGATAACTTGTTATCAATTTGGATAATTAGATTTTTTGCTATTTCACTTATATAACAAACTAGGCAAATTCAGCGGAGTCTTGCATGGGCTCTCCCCCCTTGATATTAAACATTCTTCAGCTGAATTTTTTTTTACGAAATAAATATTGGTAAAAGTCGGGCTTGCTCTGCCAAAAGCCCGTCAACTTATGTTAATCCTTCGATTGTTCCCAAATTTTTTGTGTCTTCCTATTTGTTTAGCATTATTTAGCATATAAAAAAGGGGTTGATGTACAAAATCAATAACTCTGAATAATTCCCTCTTTTGATTGTATTACTTACTTGCATATGATAACAGTTTCTTGATACAGTCATTGCAAAAATAATCAACGAATAAATGACTTATAAACCTTATTATATCCTCAGTGTCAATTTCTTTTAACAACAATTTGTTTTCAAGTCTGTCACTTGACGTTGTGCACCTCTACTTTAACCTTACGTTCCCAAATCTGACTTTCCAATTGAACTGAGACGGGATAATAATTTATCAATTTCAGAATCGACTTCACTTCTTGTATTCGATCTGTTTATCATAACATGACTTATGGTTGGACTTGAGAAAATCATGTTATATCAAATTAGTTTCTGTAAACATAATTTTCGACTCAGGTTCAAAGGTACAAGGGTCCAAAGACTAACGGAAGGAGAACATTTCAACGATTCCATTATGGAAAGAGTTCAGAAAGTGTTTTAGTGTCAGTAATCCCCAAAGTTTTATACAAAACCATCTGGAAAATATGCGGGTTGCAATTCAATTTGTGGGACAAAACACGTCCTTCCCATGCATAACTTTTGACAGAGCTGTATGAACCGGTATTTTGTTGGCTGCTTAACGGTAATAAGAGCATAGCTACGTCAGTTTATCTACTATCGGTAGCTACAGCCCCTTTCTCTTTAATAAATTGTTATATTTACACTATCTAAGTTGACAGTTATACTTTGTGGCGACAAGATATCATTAAAAGTGTTTCTAAATGATATAACACGATGTATAATTCCTTTGGTCAGACCGAACATGTCTATCCCTCAATACATTACTGTCGTTTTGAAGAAAGCATAAAGACTTAGTATAAACATTTCAAAAATTTATTTCAAAACACACACACACACACACACACACACATACACACACACACACACACACACACACACACACATATATATATATATATATATATATATATATATATATATATATATATATGTATATGTATATAAATTGTTTCCGTGAAGCGTTATGGGTCAATGGATATGGATATCAAAAGGAACCATGGGACAATGTTATCAATATATTCCAGTTCGTTGGCCTGAGAATATATCGCCAGGTCAAAGCATTTATCTGATGAAAATATGATTGCCAGTGTCAACATCTGACATCTTTAGTCAATCTATGATCCATTAATTTTTTTGCTTTTAACGTAAATGGTCAGAACCGAATCCCAAAAGTAACTGCCTGACTTTCAAATTGAATTATTTCATGCGTTGAATCAATAATAACATTGATCCCCTGTTACATGATATTCGAATTGATGGATGCTGAGTATCTTGAGATTACTTGTATGGAGGGAGACGAAAACTAAATGAGTTAAAGATGAATTGAATTCATTTATCGGAGAACGTAAAAGTTTTTATTATTCTTTCTCATTACCTTTGTTGTTTCTTTTTATTTATCTCTTTTTCAAAATTTTTTTTTTTTGGTCAGTCTCTTCTTCCAGATGCATTTCCCTGCTGATAGTCATTTCTTTTACTTTCTCGACTCAATTTTTGGATTATCTCAGTATTGTTCATTCTACTCCTTTCCATTTGTATCATAGTTGCAGCTCATTCTCTGTCTCCATTTCTCTTCTTTTAGACATTTCTCTGTTTGTTTTTCTTCCTCCCTTCCAGTTTATATCCCAATTTCTCTCTCTCCTTTTCACTTTGTTGTCCTTTGTCTTTGTCTTATCATATGTAGAAGAGACAACTGTGATTTACAAATTCATTCAATTCAAGTTTCGCTTATGCCATCCTCCTACAAAAAATGTCATTGCTGACTTTGATAACTTTTGGAAAAAATGTTGTGGACAGACAGAGACTGATTATACTTCTTCTAATTATGTTAGTAGAGGTGATGAAAATGTTCCCAAAATATCAAGAGTGGCTTGAAATTTTAGAAAAAGAAAGTATGTAATGTCTTCATTATTCTTATACACTCATTCAATCCACCCTTTATGAATGCAAATTCGACCTAATGACATCATTGTGTCGTAACAACGATAGTCTACTGTATCTTTTTAGAATTTACCATTGCACTGATTCTTCCGTTGCATATGATTCTTTTTCCATGACGATATCATCAACTAGAAACCTCCATTCGAAGAATGTACGTTAAAACAACTACAAAAGCTTCAAATATCCTCATTGTGATAAAACAACCCAGAGGAATGTTTATTGATCCATTTCATTGATCGCCGCTGAGAGTGCTGTACGCAAAGTAGAGACAAGCAAGACCTGACCGAATGAACACCCGTGTGTTTCTTTCCACAGAAATTGTAATATCGCATCTCATGTCTCGGTACACTGCCTAAAAATGATAAATTTTATCAAAATAATATCATTATTTGCATAATATATTTCTGTATATTAAAATCATCGACCTGCTTACTCTACAAGAGGGAATATTAAAAGTTGAAATGTTTGTTTTTTATTTATTTATCTGCTTATCTATCTATCTATCTATCTATTTATTTATCTAAATCTCTCATGCTGCATGTGTGCACATGTAATCCTGGTTGAGATGGTGTATTCATTCAACCGTGTTCTTAACACAGATGTATATTGACGCTAACTAACATCTTAAATTAATGGTGTATCACGGTGTAACAATCAGTTGGACGAAACAAAACTGATCCAGGTGCATTTGAAGAAACAAAACAAAAGATTAATATCGATTGATGGATAAACTATATCTATCTCTATTATCAAAATGCCTTCAGCTTCAGGAGATTGAATTTTTATCATTAGAATTTATTCCCATTACCTTTTATCTGCACATTTTTTCAATGCAGCCGAAGTTTTTTCAGATGTTTTACACGATTCAAATTGATTTTTTTTCAAAATCAAGAATCATTAAAAATGATAATGCCTGACTTATTTCTTTCCAGATTCATTTACCATTTTATCCCGTCCTTCGCTAATCCATCAGCACCAAAAATATGATTATCTTAATTATAAATATCAGGAAAAATCAATCAATATATTTGAATTTTCATCACACCATGAAGCAATTTTTGTACAAAAAAAGAAAAACTGTACTTAGTGATTGCAAAATCCTCCTATATATTTCAGAACATGCAGTAAATGAAAGTATATAAGCATTGTAATGCATATTTTTGAGGAAAAAATGCATTCATTTTTCTTATTTTCTTCACGGTGACTATATGGCCTGCCTTTATCCATAAGTCTATTTTAATACCACTAATTATATTGAAATCAGTCATCTTTAATCGCCAAAGCAAAATTTGAATGTGAATATGTCTTCTTTTGTATCTTTCTGTTCGTCTGTTTATCCACTCTGATGGAATGAAACATACACTTCGAAATTGTGATTAAATTTTGATGCAGATACGTGAATTTGATTCTGATTAGAGGATTTTTTTGTATTTTGCTGGTTAAGTGATCAAAAGGAACGAACATATAAAGGCAAAAAGAAAAATAGAATTTTAAAAATATCAAACAATTCAATGATTTCAGACTTACTTCCTTTTGTTTTCTTATTCAGATTATTGTTAATGATGAGGATTTGCAGGGAGATGTGATTTCTAAATGTTTTTCCCGTCTTGTGTCTAGCACTCTCCTAAATTATTTTTTCTCCTCGACTAATACAACATATAGTTTTACCATCTTCATTGCTGCCACAACGATGGCTACTTATGCAGTCAGCAAGTTCAACACAACGAATGCCATTAACTAGATACATCTGGGAATTTTGTTGAAGTTGTTCATCATCATCATCATCATCATCATCATCATCATCATCATCATCATCAGTCTTTTAGCGTCAGTCGTTGGACATAGACCTTCCCAAGGATTTGCCAGACTTCTCTATCATGGGCGTCACGGAGCCAGTACTTCCGGAGCTTGTCTAGCTCGTCTCTCCATCTAACATTTTGCCGGCCTCTGTTGTGCATGTGGTCTCGGGGAATCCATGTTGTGAGTCGTGATGTCCATCGATTTTCTGCCATCCTTGCAACGTGACCAGTCGACCGCCATTTGAGATTTTTTTTGGATTCTGTGATGTCGCTAACTCTTGTCTTTTCCCGGATGTACTCTGCTGTTTTGTGGTCTCTCCATGTGAGGCCCAGCATTATTCTTTCATGTGCACGTTGCTGGTTCTCAGCTCACGGGTCTGTGTCTTGGTTAAGTTAGATGTAGTGGTCTACCTTCTCGAGTTCTGTGTCCTCGATTTCAATCTGAGTGTTTTTATCTCCAATGTGGTTGTTGCACATGATCTTTGTCTTGCTGAAGTTCATGTGTAGGATGACTTTCTTGCTCTCTTCATTTAGTTCATCTATCATTAGTTGGAGGTCATGTAGGTTCTCTGCAAAAAGTGCTATGTCGTCTGCGAATCTGAGGTTGCTCAGGTATCCGCCGTCTATTTTAATTCCTTTACTCTCCCAGTCTAGCCTTCTGAACATCATCTCGAGGGAGGTTGTGAAGAGTTTACGTGAGCTGGTATCACCTTGTCTTACTCCTTTCTGGAGCTGGAAGGGGTCCGAGTATGTCGACAAATAAACAAACAGTACAGAAGTCTACCTGATTAGAACAACATATGAAAATGCCTCATGTTTCGAGTTGCAATCATGACCATGGCAATGGAACGTTTCCCTCTATTTTTTCCTCTTCCCATATCTTCTTATTACGTCAACATTATAGAGAACTACTGACCATATACGTTCCATACAGAAGTGTTAAATCCAATCACTTTGAAACACTTGACAATTTATAACTATTTTTTCCTTTTCAGCCTAATGTTATTTTTTTCGATGGATAATTGCAGCGAAAATTTTGAGTCTTATACGACACATCCAACCGTTATCAAGAGCAACATTCCTCTTGACTGTGATACAAAATTAATCCCTTTTCTTTTTTGATGATGGGACTTTATTAACTAGACAATCATCAAGAAATGACACATTTCTATCTCCATATTGTCATTTGTGGCTGCTGACGGATTCGTTTCTGATAAGTTTGATAATTATCGTGTCTGTGAGTGTAAAATGGACATGTTTTCAGTAGGTTCAGAAAGTCACACAGGGGGATTAGAGCACAGTAAGGAGGTACCCTTTATCCCATTAATTTAGGCATTTGATATAATGTAATTTGATATAATATTTAATATTGAGGTTGATCTCAGGTCACATACTAATATAACTGTGTCTTTGATTCTGAAATTCCCTTATCTTTAAATCTGGAAGAAACCCTGCATTCGCACTTGAGTTGTCGAACAAATATGCAACTATCCCTATGCCTCGCCCTAACGCCAATCATTTCAAATATGATTCCGTCAGTGGAATACTACAAGGATGGCAGAGGTTAGGAGAGTGAAGAAAATCTACAATCCACCAAATTGTTTAGGTTTCATTTTGAGGTTCTTTCCTGGCGTGGGTAGAGTGTACAAATACTCCGATACCAGATCTCAAAGTGAGGAATGGTGCTTTTATAGGGATCCTTTTGTGAGAATCATGAATCATTTGTCGGACTCAGATAAATATATGTATTTTGACTGTCTAGCACTGAACCAAAACAGAAATTGGCCGGACGACGAAAACCGGAGATTCATCACATTTGATAGTGTACAGCATTTACACTCTCACACACGTATACACATCCCTCAGCCCAACTTTTTTTTAATTCTATTTTTCTTTTCAAATGATCGGTGTTTGAACTCATGAAAATTCATATTTCAAATGCTGCTCTTCTAGGTAGGCAGCTATCTTCATTTGCAGATTGGCGTAACAAAATCTTCACAATGTTTTAACATATCAGCAACATCAAATGAATATCTAAAATATAATTATAATACTTACAAGGATATTTCTGTTTGATGAAAAAAAACGGCTAATACTTAATCCAAATCACATCGTCAAATATTCATATTCAATGTAAATGCTTGTAGACACAGTAATCAAAGGAAGGAACATTTTTGAAAAATACATTTTTGCAAGATCGATAGAATTGGAAACAAACATCAAGAGATAGAACTTTTAAGAGATTATTGAAGCCAGAATGAACATGAATCCTTCTTTGTAAAATAGATTAATCTGATAAGTATCGGATACTTTTACTTCAATTTAGATACAATCAATAATATCGCAGAAATTGTTAGGGGTAACAACCCTGACATGTGAACAAATCACCGATGCATCGGTAGAGAAACAACATCATTTTGATCTCTTGGTGTGCCTTGTACGCTAAAAACCAATAGATGTTCCTAACGCTTATTCTACTGGGCCTTTTGAACCATGGTTCAATCATCGGTACATCCAGAAAAGATCAACATCTACTTGTTTACAAAATAACCTGATAACTCGTGAATGACTGCTATTACTTGTATCAATGACAGAACTATAACGACATATTCTTCCATTTGAACCTTTTTTAGATCATTGCTATCAGGAAATTGACATAAATTCGAAATGAAACTTGCTATCAGGATCTATTTCAGTAAAAATTGATAGGACAAACAACTCACCGAATGAATTCAATCAAACTACATTCTTATTTGACATTTGAAAATTCTCTGCTGTGTTCAGGAATGAAAAAATATATGAAGTTTCAAAATGCAATTTTTTTATGAATCATAATTTTTTGGTATCAAACAGCCATGATCATCTATTTCATTACAACTATTCCTTGATATAAATTTTTGCAATTGTTTTGGAATGAATGAAAATTGGCTGTATTTTTGTCATTATACTATTTTATACTATTGATGAATTTCATTTTTTGGCTTTTGTATTGTATTATTTTTTTCTGTTTTGTTTCGTGCATATTCCAAGAAAAATAAACTATATGTTAAGCAAAAAGTTGGATTGGTGTTTCATCGTGGGGGATCAAACATCAGCTTGCTTGCAAAACAATGATTTACGGTCTGCCAAACCTTCAACAAATTTCATGTCAACAATGAACATAGAAGGTAATAGCCAACAAAATTCCAAACATTGCTTTGAAACATCACTTGAATCTAATTGAATAAGTTATGCCATGGTGTGAGCCTCTCACATAAATTGATTGACAAAAACATACAAAAACTACTTGATGGGTTCATTATACAATTATAAAATTTTCAGCAGTGTATTGATAATTCAGAATTGTATACTTCGAATTATATTTGGCATTTACTACCAATCAAATCAGGGATAAATGTTGTTTAGGTTATTGTCTCGTTCCAATTTGTTGACTGGGAACAATTGATGTATTGTAAATCATCATGGGCAAAGTCAATATTTCCCCAATATGAATGATTTTAAACATCTATTAATGCTATATTTGTAACGGTAAATGATCTGATGACAAAAGAATACCAAGTTACGTGCTGATGAAAATTGAACCATTTAGGCATGCAGGTATACTTAAATACAATGAGGGCTAAAATTACCAGATACATCACTGAGAGTCCATTTGAAATTCCATATAATTGCAACCATCCCTTTAGCATTCATCGATTGGCATAATCCGCCGGACCTTCATATCAGTACTTTCTGAAGTTGTCTTTTTCCCCACACTATCTAAGTCGTGATGTCCATGGGTTGTCTGATATTCCTACAACATGACCAGTCAATCATCATCATAGTTTTGGGTTCAAGCTGTTTGTTATGTTGTATGTTTCAGTTCCATAGGAAACAATTGGGAGTTTGTTTTATTCAAATACTGCTTTAAGAAATCCAATACCACATAAAAGAATATTGCAGAAATGATTGAAAATTGGAAACATTTTAGATCCGAGTCTTGGAAAATTTTGACAATGTATGAGTACGTGAAAATAGACTTTCAAAAAATTTAATTGTATATTTTTTGTAATCGCTCCGTAGATAACAAAGGATTTTTCCTGAAAAGATTTTTAAAAAAAATTCTTATTATTGAATATAAGAGGTGAAGTCGATTTACGAAAATGAAAAATTGTTTTCACGTCTTATTTATTCAGTTCAAAATAGAAAGCAAGATTTAGGTGATATTATTGTAAAAGTGAAGGACTATAGTTAACACAATTGAATAAAATAATCCCACACTCGGAAGAAAAGGACGTTGAGAGGATAATGCTGTTCATAAATCATTTATTAGTTGATCATTGTTTCTGTTATGACTCTATCAAAAAGTTGTTATCAACAATAAAATCAAATGAAGGAATTATTCAGAGTCAATGATTTTGATCATCAACCCTCTTTTTCTACATGATTACTGAATAATGCTCAATGGAAGGGGAAGCACAAAATGTCTTTCTTTATATGAACTTCACTAAAAACCAATATCATCTATCCTAGATACGCTTACAACAGACGATCAAAAGCAACATTGCAGATTTGAGAAAGTAGACAATTGCAACTACCCTGATGCACTGCAGGTTTATGGGTGACAAACCATGACATGGAATATGTTTGATGGCAATCTATTATCCTATAAGTATATATGAATTTCAGTTTATAATCTCCATGAGAGCATCGCAACATTGGATTGGTTACTGTATTGCTGGCTTGTTCGATTCGTGCTGCGGCCCAGTTTTCTTCAATTGATGATTCTATTGACGTTGTCTCAATTGTGTGATATATTTACTGTGTGTCGAAGTGAGATCATTTCAAATGTTTCCAAATAATATGAAGCAATTTTAATTCATTCTGTCTTAACCAATATGTCCATCCTTTGATACATGACTTTTGCTTTGGGAAGGACATTTTCTCCGAGTATAAACCATTTGAAAATTTTAATTGAATGCACACACACACACACACACATATATATATATATGTATATATATATATATATATATATATATATATATATATATATATATATATATATATATATATATATATATATATATATATATATATATATATATATATATATATGGAATGATTGTCTACAAATAGCCAAATTTCGAGGAATGTTATCAATGTAATCCCGCGTGTTTGAATGGGAATATGAAAGCAGGCCATAGCATTCATCAGTTTAAAATATAATTGTTAACGGCGACATCCTATATTTTCAGTCAATCTATGAGCCAATAACTCATTTGTCGTAATCAACCTGAATGGTCAGAACCGAATCCCATTGACAGGTAATGAACAGGCTTTAAATTGTATCTATTTCATGTGCTGTATTGATAATAATATCGATCCCTTTATATCAAAATGTTGTAACACTTTTGTGCAAACAGCGGAAAGGAAGATACAAATGGTTTAACAGTAGATAAAGACTGACTCCCAAGTAAAAAATTCAAAAGAGGACGTGCCTCCGATTCAGAATTTGGAACTAAAATCATAAAACCATGAAACGATAATATCAAATGCATCGCACAAATAAGTGTTTTGGGTATCAATTTATGATTCACTATTTCCAATTACTCTTATCCTGGAGGAGCACATCGAAATTCAATCGATGTATGTGAAAATTAGTTCGTCAAATCCAATCGATTCCATGCCAAAAATCTTGACACAACGGATATATAGAATGGTGATAACTTTGATCACTTCTAAGGTAACATCCAAGCAGATGGAGAACCTGTCTCTTAAAGTTAGCACGTAGGTTATGATCTTTATATGACATTACTGTATGGAAGGAGAGAGAAATGAATTAAGTGTAGAAGTGAAGTTCTGGAGAACTCAAGGTAAAACTTGAAAGCTAAATATGTAAGAAATCATGATGTTAGAATTGAATAAGGTACATTTTTGACACAAATAATTGCAGCATGAGGGTAAAATTAGTGCGTTAATCTATTGGAGTTAGGATGCAAAGTTTTTTTTTATTCTCTCTGTTTCCTTTTTTGTTCCGTCTTATCCATCATTTTTTCTGTCCATCTCTTTGTGAGTCTCTTTTTCTATATGAATTTCACTGCTAATAATTATTTTTCTCACTTTTTTGAACTTTTTTTCCATTTTATCCAAGTCTTGCCCACTCTACCCCACTCTTGTTCTCTCTTAATTGCACATCCTTCTGTATCTGTCCAGTTCTTTTTTTTTTCATTTCTCTTTTTCAACCCTTCATGGCAACGTGTCTATGTCTATTTCTCTCTCAGTCTCCATCTCCGTCTCAGTCTCAGTCTCTGTCTCTGTCTCTCTGTCTCTCTCTCTGTCTCACTCTAAATTTCCCATTTTCTTTCTATTCCCCCCGTCTCTGCTCAATCATAGATACGATGCACGGGTGACAACAGTTGATATTTCCCGATCTATTATAGAAATTCAATCAATTTTTATTTAACGTATGGCCCATCCTCCTAGAAAAATATGCTTGACAAACTTTGATAAGTTTTGGAGATACGATATGGACGGACGGACACATAATAAATGTTGTGGACAGACAGACACATAATGTACTTCTAATTATGCTGGCAGTGGTAAGAGAAAATGTTTCTGAAAAGAATGCCACAGAAGAGAAAATCAAGGTATCTGTAATCTTTTTATTTTTTTTGATACACTTATTCAATTTATCTGTTATAATAGCAAAGTCGGCCAAATGACATTATTTTTGTGCCGTAACAAAGAGAGTCTATGGTGTCGTTTCACAATTTACCATTGCACTCAACCCTCTCAGCCACATATGTTTCTTTATCATGACAACATCATCAAGAGAAAACCCTCATTAAAAGAATGAACGTTTAAAAAACTAGGAAACCTTTAAATATTCTCGCTGTGATGAAACAACTCAGAGGAGATGTTTAGGATCTATTCCTTTCATCGCAGCAGAGAATGTCGTGAGCGAAACATAAACGAACAGAAAAAAGATTGTTTGAACCTCAGAAAACAAACATCTGTGTGTTCCTCACTACAGAGTATTTAACAACGCATCTGACCACGCCGGGGTACGACCGGATAATAATATCAAAGAAAGCTCATATTTCCAATTTTATCTGCAAACTATTTTTATTAGCATAATGTATTTATTGTTAACATCATCAACCAGTAAACTCAACGATGGACAACAATTAATAAAATAAATTTCTGCGTATTCTATGTATTCATCTGTCTATTTATATCTATCTATCCATGTATTTACGTATTCATTTATAAATCAATCACTCTATCTCTCAATATCCATCTTTATATCTATCTATCTATCTATCTATCTATCTATCTATCTATCTATCTATCTATCTATCTATCTCTCTCTCTCTCTCTATATATATATATATATATATATATATATTTATATATATAGTGGCTGCACAAGAAAACCACCTCAATGCTGAATGTTACACTGCCAATTATTGTTAATAAGATGGGTTATTCATTCAAACCTGTTCTTAACAGAGCTGTACAATGATGCAAACTAACATCATGGTGAGAGCTTGAATCTTGACAGTACAGTTTTCTTGGGTCTGACTTGTTTTTGCAGCTGTCAACCGCTTTGAAGATCAATTTGATAAAACAAGTTTTATAAAACCCGTCGGGAAATACTGCATGATCTTGCTCTATTTTCCCCCGGGCTTTCTTATCTTTTCATTTTCTATTCTGTTATCTTCCATTTTTTCCTGGAGACTTTTTCTGCATAGAGTTTTTTTCACTGATCGTTTCTTTGAAAGTAGATTTTATGAAATATGTCAATCGAAAGCATCGGACAATATCCATTCGTTTTTTGCTATTTTCTCCCCTCCATCCATTAACTTTTTCTTGAACACTTTTTATACATCCAACGTTTCTGTAGGCTGCTTTCACATAGTTCCCTTCTCTCTGACAGCTTTCATTCCTTTTCAAAGATTCAAGTGGACATATCAGCATTGATTGCTACCCAACTGCAGGTAATATAATCACGTGAGATTTGTTTGTTAAGTACTTATTCACCAGTCAACCGCATGATACGCAGTTTGAAGTGGATTTAGGCATTTCTTGAATAATATGACGTCAATATCATCGGATTTAGAGAAAGTTTAAGCTTGATTTATCAAATGATTCTTTCATGCCGCAAACCATTACGATATTAACAAAATTTTCCATTCTGTGAAGTTGAAAAAAAGTTTTCCAACTGTTAATCTTCAAGTACAAACATCAACATCTATTTGAAGATACATGTCTGGACACATAGTCTGATATCGATAGACAACAAAAGAAACGTTGCATTGTTTCGGGCAATGTTTATGTCTGGTTGCTCATACTTTTGTAGACTTACTTCGGCCTTCTGAACATGGTTCTCGTTTTTTGATGACCCTGCTTTCTTTTCTCTTCATGTATAGTCTATCCATGCCATATCTGGGGTGTAAGGCCTTGTCTATTGTCAGAACCTTCTTTGTTTGCTGATCCATGATTGGAGTTTGTCCTTTGTCGGTCCATGGAACGGTCCAGTGTATCCTACTACCGATACAGCCTTTACATTCTATCTTTTTATAAGGTTCATACTGTTTAAGTTGTTCCTTGAGATTTCCTTATCTTTCAAAGGTATCCTTTTCCCCCCTCCTTCACATCTCCATATTTCATTTTGTTACCTTTGAGAATTTCCAGGTATTTGTATTGTTCTTGTATGGTCAGTGCTTTTATATTCACGTTGTCAGGCAGTTTGATTCATTCTGCCACAGTGAGTCTCATTTCGTTCATATTTTTCCTAACCCCATCGAATGAAATCTCTGTATTTATAGGAAAAAAAACTAATAGTGGTGGAAATGGAGAGTCTCCATGCAAGATTCCTCTTTTTATACTCTTGTTTAATTTAATGAGTCTACATATCAGTTTCTAATAAGCAATTCCCGAGGAGTCTCACCATTGGTTTACTGATCATTCAGAGGAATTCGAGTATCCAATCGTGTAGAGTCTTTAAGTTACCCGGAAGATTGTAGAATCTGAAGAAACACATATGTAAATATCTTATATGGTGAAATTATAGTCGGGGATCAAAGGGATTGTCTTTGATTTTTAGCTTATTACTTGAAATAACAGTTTGGTTTAGCTAACGTTGTTGGATACCTACATGGCAACTATTTTATATCTATCATATCATTGCGGGCAACTGGTTATTCAATCCATTTCTACACATACCGTCTCCTATTGGTTATGTCTTCAACCAATGTTCCCAACAGAATCTTTGATTAAAATAAAATGACATTCTACCTACTTTTACTTCATTGTGCTTGATACTTTGCAGATACTGTGATATTTTTTATTTGTTTACGCAATAATGTATATACATATTCAATATATATATATATATATATATATATATATATATATATATATATATATATATATATATATATATATATATATATATATATATATATATATATATATATATATATATATCCCGGAACACAATGATGAATCAGTTTTATGAATGATGCACAACAATTAGCTGAGTATAGAAACGATAAACAGCCTATTTGACCATTCCAAAACTTTGATTCGTCCAGTTAAGTGTAGCACGAGTCTACTAGTTTTGTACACCAATTAGGGATTAAACTTGTTGGAGAGTTGTAAATATCATCGAAACTGGCTTGCCAATCATCTCTCTTAAAATGAAGATTCAAAATTTGATGGATACAGACGTTTCTGAGCACAAGTATTAAGCACTTGAAGTTATTGCTGTCCACACTCTACCGAAAACCATTACATCGTAGTGAATCTCCTAGCTTGGTGCATCACATAAGATACACATACTGAGCACTGTGTGTGGTTTTGGATCCAATGAGTTGCAGTAACGACACACCTGGCTGTCTCCGAAGTTTGTTAACGATTACATCAAGTGGTAAAGAATAATCTATCACGTCACCCTAAGAATAAACTTCAGTATGCTGCCAGTCAGTGTCCCCTGAAACCGCACTTTTGTTAAATAAGAGTGACTAATTGTTGCTCAAAATACTGTTGTATGATGCATGATGTCCTCGGTTTGTGATGTTCAAAAGTGACATGCCTCACTGCGAGTGTTTAAATTATTCACGTGCATGGTCAACATCGAATGTGACCAGGAATATATAAAATACAAAATGTTGAATGAGACAAATTTAGAATGCATCGACTTTGCAACGCCCACGATAGATGGATTTGCAAAACCTTGGGGAAGGTGTGCGTCCAGCAACATATGGCTTAAAGCTGTTCATGAAAATCATAATGATACGATCGAATCATTTTTTCTCACACAGGCTTTTTGCTTTCTTGACTCTCTCTTTTAATCCCAGAGCTGAAACATACCCAGGAAAAAATCTTTAATATGCCACTGACTCCAGATCTACACAACAGAATTATTCACTGGATAGCAATTTGCCCAATTAAAACAAAAAATTTTCCTGTCTATTTTTTTTTTGTTTTTTTTTTTGCAAATCCTTGACTTATTCACTGTCACTGATTTTTTTTTTCTCCATTTCACTCTAATTCCACTTGCCTCGGATCTAATCCTGACCAAATGTACTTTATAACGTGTATTTCTTCCTATTTCATTCTATTCATGTTCTCTTTTGACTTCTTAATTGTCTTTGAATGTCAAATGTGACATTCACAGTATTCATTGCATTAGTCCGGAAACAAGATTGAATCATTTATGTCAGTAATGTGAAAGATCCAATACGTGTATTTTGGTTTCATCTGGGTTATTATCTTCAATCTTTCTGATATTCATACGGTTGCAGCAGGGTATACAAGATTGTGCAAAGGCTAACAAGGTTTTTCAGAAGCTTAGTATGATGTTATGGTTCGTAAGCACATTTTCATTCGTAAATGTCCTGATCTGAGCCTCACATTCTGGTAGTCTGGTATAAGTCCACTGGCAGGGTCTCAGATTAAGATATGTTTAACAAATAACTAATCGAATTTTAAATTGTCCATCGATCCATGGCCCAATTTTGCTAGTTTAGTCAGTTTGAGCCTCACAAGGGTCAGAAAACAAGGATTAAGTGCCAAAATGATAAATACATATAGAATGACCATAAATATCAACTGGTCTTTGTCGAGAAAGATACGTTTGCAAGCTCATCTCGTGGACGGAATCAAATCTTGCTGTCAGTTCAAACTAGGTGACATCTGTTGCCTTATGTCAGTACGTACCATGATAGTAAGCTAAATTGTTGAGAAATTCATTCCTTAGTCTTCTGAGTGAAAAACTTGTATACTCACCTTTATAACCAGTGAGAAATAAGCCTGTGATGTCTATTAGGGTACAATGGATAGTTTCTTCACTTGATCGACCCGTCCTGCTTTGGTGACAAGTTTGATTCTCTTGACTAACCCCTCACCTCAAATGAAGTTACTGTGTGAAACTACGCTAACCCTTGTAAAAAACACTTTATCATATATATATATATATATATATATATATATATATATATATATATATATATATATATATATATATATATATACATCCGATTAAACTTAGTTTGAAACTTACGAGCTCTCAAATTATGTGGTTCTCTAGCAGACTGAGCATATTAAAATACGCAAATAATTTCCCTGTCGTGTACGCAAAGTTAGAAATAGATGCTTGAAGCAATCTTTAACATACAGAAAAAAAAACAAAAAAAAAAACTGATGAACCTGTTCGTCTCATTGCCTATTGGCACTTCCCATGTTTTTCGAATTTTTTTTTTACCCATTTTCGCTTTTTTCAAAGCTGGATAGTGTGGGATAAAACTTGTTTCTCCCCAACAGGATGACAGTTAATCAATCAAATGACATATTCCTTTCTTCTGTTCACATAAAAACGTTGCAAATCCATTGAAAAAATGCCTTAGATGCAGGAAACTCAGGAAAAAGTTTTTCGATGTGTTTTGTTATGTTTACTTTCAGTAAATTTCCAACTGTCAATTTTCCAAACATTTTTTGTTCCATTATATTAGTTCTATTCAACAAAAGTCAGTTGGTCTATTTGCTTCTCAGTTTGTATGTACTCGTCAACCATCAATAACCGTGCTGTGTACGACATCTAAGCGCAGAACAATTCAGCAAGATAACAATTCAAGGAAATAGCAGTTCAATCAAGGAAAATTCACCACAATAATTGATCCGTGCAAAGGCGGTTCAGTTCGAAAAAAAATCAGTGCATGAATATTCAATACAAGAAACAACATAAACAAACTATGTAATTGAACATTTTATTCTGATACAAAATTGTGTTAGAGATTTTTTCAAATTTATTTATTTACGGCTGTAGTCCAATACGATAACTGGGAATATTTAATTCTGTAATCTACTGATTTCTTTATCATCTCTCCGAGCATGTTCATTCGTCGGTCGACATCAAAGATTCTCTTGATTTGTAGGTTTACTTTTTATGTCACAGAGGCAAAAAACCTATACTGACTACGTGCAATCTTGAGTTTGTAATAAATAAGAACTAATTGAGCCTATCATGGGCGATACCGTTTACATAAGAATAATGACAGCATTTATGTAGAACCACGGTGCCTAATTTCATTATAAAAGGAAGTGACAAGCTTCCAACAGACAGAGACTTAAACATCAGTTTCTGCTCACCTGGATCAGACAGTAACCAGCCTCACCAGAAATTACACAAAGTGCAAGCATACTTACGAATTTGTGTATAGGATATCTTCCACTGACATTTTTGTTTACCAGTTTGATCAATAAACATCAGTTATTCTGATTAACTAAAAGATATAACTAAGACATGACAAGTACCGTATACATGAAACACAGAACATACACGAACACTCTGGAGCCAATCCCTGTTTCAAAATGGATATGTAGAATAAAATGACATCGATATACAATACACATGAAACTCTCCCATAAAACGACCAAGTACGACGTACGTTTCACGGATACAGCACTTCCAAAGAGCTTCAAAGCAAAGAGTTTATTCAACAAAGATGGTGGAAGAGACAAGAATGCTAAGGTTGTATTTGGATAGGAAATTGCTGTATATCAGAAGGTAGGGGTTCATTATGTATTTCGGGTTTCTAGACAAATAGCAGTTTTTTGTTGTAGATAAAAAATTTTTGAGGATGAAATGAGTGTCTGATGATCTCAACCGGGATTTTCCGTAGTTTTAACCATTTATCTCAAACGGACCTTTGCTTTTGTCTACAGAAGAGGCTTTAAACGCCAAAATTTCAGATGAATAAATGTGCCTGTATTTACGCATATGAATATGGAATATGAGGATTTAGGCAGCAGTTCTTCATCAAAAAATTTGATTAGAGACTGATGACAAAGACAGTTTCCTATTTTCAATCAGCATTTATAAGGACTTTACACTGATATTTTCTTAGACTCTAAGTAGGTAACCCATTTTCTATTAGACTGATCATAATAGTTGATAGCAACTAAGTGCTTCTTCAAGAAGATATCTTTTTGGAATCTCTATGGAATTCACCGTAACAACTTTAATTACGCCGACAAAATAAGCTTTTCAGTAGATAAGGATACTGTCGGACTAGCATGCTTTAGATGGAATTAATTTCCAAATGTGTTCATGAGTTTGAAATACTTCCCTTCCGTGGAACAGTCCTCAAATCATTCACTGCAGCGAGTGACGAATATCAACAGTTACCCATAATATGATAGATTCCTACGTCGATTGAAAGGTATTTTTTACGGAATAATACAGAACTTACGAATCAATTTTTTGAATCAGTATCGATTGAACCAAGCCTTATCTCGGGAAAGTTAAACATGAGAGAATGTAAATCAAAAATCGGCAAGAATCTGATAGCCATGTACGATCAGATAAATGAACTACTGAAAATATACTAGCAAAGTGTGAGAAACAAGCAAAGGTATAGAATTATAGACTATCTTAGCTGTCAAAAACTATCGAATTTCCATTGGTTCATTTAGTTATCATTATTCATTAAATTATTCAGGGGACAATTTTTTTTTTAAATGCTTCAAATATAACGTTTCAGTCAAAGCGTATACAAAATTTGTCCTTGAATTGTCTGTCCAGGGATAGTAATTATCATTTTTTGAATACTTTATTCAGAGTAATCTCT